>JANHFR010001477.1:49743-61719 GCA_032468015.1 Mimophis mahfalensis | reverse complement strand
TGCTGGATATGGCAAAACTCTTTTGGAGTCTGACATTATTATTATTTCATTTCAGGTTTTAAGGAAAATGACTTTTCCTATGTGAAACAGAGGTTATTTTGACCATTGTTGGGTCTAGTGGAACAGATTTAGATACACATCAGATACAAGTGTTTAACTGGAATTGAAAAAAATGAGGTATATTGTTACCCAAATACCTCTCAAGAAACAAAGACCTAAGAATTAAATTCAAAATTGAAAAAAAGAGGGACGATGGCTTCCTGACTATACACTAATTTGGTGCTTCTTTCTGAGCATGAGAGCAATTTGTAGGAAACTATCCAGATCAATAAAAGCAAGAAAATGATATGAATAAGTCAGTAACTAGAATAGCCAGGGGTATACAAGGAGTTCAAAGTAGGTGGGAGCTGATTTGGGAAATATCTCCTGAAAAATTGTAGCTTTTTCAGTGAAAGTTGTTTTCAGTTCTTTGCTTTTGCTCACTGTTTATTATTAGTTTCTCATTGCCCATTTTAGGATCCAAATATCTGAAACTACACAAGCTGTAAATGATGATAGTATCCCTCAGTGACTGCTCTTAGAGTCTGGCATTTTCTGAAAAAGAGGCTGACATGAAAATAAAAGCGAGGGATTGTCCCCATGACAACACATTTCTACTACTTCTTTATTTTTACTCAGGTGAGGAAAATATAATGTTTATTGATATATTGCTGGCTTGAGCTGTAACAATTTGGATGACCACTACATGGCAGTTAAAAAATGAGAGGGTGTTTTAAATATCTGCTGGTTAACCAGATTTTTATAGTTCAGATATAGAAGGTTTTTAAAGTTTTTTTTTTAAACAAGCTAATTAAGTACTACCTGAGAGGCATGTCTGTTAGGAAGATCCACAGCTGATTTAAAAAGTATACTGGGAAAGTATTTGAAGGGACCTATGGGGTATACTAAAATACAGGACAGAGTAATAGTTGTCAGTTAGAGGAATGAGTAAGTGATTATGAAATTATTAAATGTTATGAAATGCTTCCAGTTGATAAGAACAGATTAACAGTGCAAGCAGTGAGATGGTGAGTTCCCCCCTGAAGAATTGTTCAAGTAGAGGTGATGGTGGATTTGAGAATACTTTAATTTGGGAGTTTTATATTGAATAGAACTCACTGGAGAAGAGCCTAATGGTGGGAAAAATTGAGGGCAAAAAAAGAAAGGGACGACAGAGAATGAGGTGGCTGGATGGAGTCACTGAAGCAGTCAGTGTGAACTTAAATGGACTCTGGGGGATGGTAGAGGACAGGAAGGCCTGGAGGAATATTGTGCATGGGGTTGCAATGGGTCAGACATGACTTCACAACTAACAACAATATTGAATAGGGATCTTAATAAATGCTAAATAAGTTCTTCCAGGGCATGATAAATCTCTGATAAAGCATACAGGTGCAAATCACACTTATTGATTGATTGAGCATATGTCGTCAAGTGGGTGTTGACTTTTAGCAACCTCATACCTTGATCATCCAAGGATGATCTATTCCCAACCTGGCCCTTCAGATATTCCAACAAAGGACCCAATGCTGCTGTCATCCTATTCTCCATCTATCTTGCTGCTGGTCATCCTATTCTCTTTTCTTCCACCTTTCCCAAAATTAGAGGCTTCTTCAGAGAGCTAAGTCTTTGCATAATGCATCAAGAATATGATGCATTCACTTTGCCCTGAGTGAGAACTCTGAATTACCTTGTTCATGATCCATTTGATTGTTTTCTTGGATACTCTTGATATATTGTGGAATCTTCCCCAACACCCAAATTTCAACAGCTTTAATATTATTTTTATCCTGCTTCTTCAAAGCCCAACTTTTGGTTTTATAGAGTTTTCTATAGAATTTTCTATAGAAAACCACAACATCATCAATATTGGACAACATTTTTTTTCCCACCATGTTCATCACTGACTGTACCTAGATTTTCAGAAAAGAAGTCTAAGCGTGAATACAGAAAATGAATCTTCACTGATATATTGCACCTCATGATCTTATGTGCTGTAAGGAGTTTGTCAATCAACTGAATGTAGTTTGGTGCTCTGTAGTTGTCAATAAAATTCTCAATGACACCCCTGAATGCTTTCCAGGTGATTTTCACTGACCCCACTAACAAATCTTTGAACTGTTTGTCATTGATGATGTATTTGATCTGTGGACCAAAATATGCCTTCCTTAATCTTGGCATTAATTATTGAAACCTCTGTCTCATATAACAGAAACCTTCATTTCCCTTGTTCATTGCTTTCACAATTTTTTTCATTAGTCTGAATTTCATGTGAAAAGGAGGGAATAATATCTTTCTTGGGTCAGCAAGTGGTTCATGTGCCATATTTTTCTGCCCTGGAACCAAATTTGGTATATCCTAGCTGCATTCTAAGCAGGAGACCCACTACATTTAGATCTCCAGAGATATTACAGTTGTACTTGGTATGCTGAATGTGCTTCAACACATTTCTATGCTTTCACATGTTTGTTTCATGTGTGCAGCATGGCCATCAGGTACTGAAGAGTGTCTATAAAATATATCCAAAAGTGTTCAGGAACCAAAATCGTTGTACAATTGGCCTTTTAGAAAATCAGCTTGAACCTCTAGCATCTTCCTCTCTATGTAAGGCTCTAATATGTGTTAAATGATCTAAATTATACTTAATGCCTGAAGAGTACCATAAACAATCCATCAAATTATCAGGAATGAATATTAGAATCCAACTGTAATTGTAATAGTGTGCACCTTGGGCTGGCTTTCCCAATTTTGCAGATTTGTGTGAGAATAACAAAAATTGCTAGAGGGTATTGAAATATATTATGGGTTGAGGAAAGCAGAAATAAATTAGAGGCAATATAGTTAACCAAGGATATTAGTGTATGATAGTAATGATGACAGTGTATATGTGATCACCTCTATTTAGGTACAGTGGAACCTCAGGTTGTGAACGCTTCGGTTCACAACCAATTCGGGTTCCGAACGGAAAATCACACTGAGTTTTAAATCTATTTATGATCCAAAAATCAGCTTCTGAACAAAAAACAGTATGAAAAGCTTCCTTTCTGCACCATTTTCCCATCTGTGCATGCGTAGAATTGCCTGGGCATGTGCAGTAAACGTTGCTTTGGGTTGCGACCAATTTGGGTCATGAATGAAATCCTGGAATGGATTGCGTTCACAACCCAAGGTTCCACTGTACCTGAAGGGAAAATATTCTTTTCATCTATTTTTTCCACCTGTGGGGAATGTATTTTGATGGCAGTTTGCAAGATATTTAGTCCATATGTTGAAACAGTAAGAAAGTGGGTGTGAAGAAATAATTAAGCATTACACTGTACAAGTTCTGGTATTTGGAGGCCCAAGGGCAAGAGACACTCTTATCTTTATGCTTCTTCTGCCAATTTTTGTGTGTGTTTATATTCTCAACCCACCTACAATAAATGTCCCTAGAGAGTGAAACAATTGATGATGATGAAGCTTCATTCTTATCACTGCTTGTCAGTGTTTTTCAATCTTGGCAACTTTAAGATATGTAGACATCACATCTGCTGGGTTGGTTGGAAAAGTCAATGAAAGCAAAATGAAATTAACTTGGAAGAGCAAGAAGCAACAGCTTCAAGAGCTGAAAGCAGCACACAATTATTATGTGTGTTCTGTATGGCAGTGTTCCTCAAAGTTGATGACTTTAAAATCTGTGGACTTCAACTCCCAGAATTCCAAGATGTCCAGCGATGCTGGTTCTGATTAAACATGATCTAAGAGGACAATTTATCTTATGTGTTTTAATTGTATTTCTGCTTAATTTCATCCTAAACCATTATATTTGTATTCTACAAGAAAACTGCTAGTGCATTAATTTTCTCATGCAGAATTAGTAGAATTTAGTTGATTGTCCTAGTGGAATGTTTGGAATGTTTGAAATGAGACAAAGAAATGCCATTCTAAATTGCTAATCCTGCATGAGAAAGTTGTGGACCATCATCTAAATATGAGCCAGTAGTGTGCAGCAGCAACCAAAAAAGCTACTGCTTTGCAAAGCCTTAGTAAGACCACAAATGGAATGCTGCATCCAGTTATGGTTACTCCATTGTAAAAAAGGATGTTGAGACTTTGGAAAGTGTGAAGAGAAGAGCAACAAATATGATTAAGGGCATGGAGGCTAAAACACCCACACTTCTGTTTTATAGATATGTAGATACATATGTGGCAGTTTGAAAAACAAGGTGATAACCAATATAATTTAAGCCATAGAAACTCTTCCTTACCTTAAAAGTATAGTTTTGAAAAACTATGTCTGATTTTATATTCCAAAAATAACAATCTTCTTTCATACCCAAACCACTTGAGAGAAATTTCACCTCCTGTTTAATTCCAGCTCAATGATTTTTAACTCTCATTTCCTTCCACTGGATTCCACCTGGCAAATATCCCATTTATTTTGAGTCCAGATATGATAAAGTAATTTTGTTCTAGGACTTAAGAAGAAGCAGAATATAAAAACACGAGGAAACTTGTAATTTGTAGATATTTATGAAGAAATGACTTAACATTTGCATGGATAAAATGATCTCTCTCAGGAAAGGAATGTTTGAAATGAGACAAAGAAATGCCATTTTCATTTTAATTGACTAAGATCATTACTTTAGTTTCAAAGAAACTCAAGGGGGGTGCAAGTGTGCAACAACTGAAATTAGGTTAGAAAAATGTATGTCATTATTCCTACCATTATCACTTTTAAAATCATAGAAATGCAATAGTATGGATAAAGTGCCAACCACAGAATTCCAAGACTTGTTCTGGTGTGTAGCACGCTGAAGTTTTTCAGTTCTCCAGACTGTATAATATACAAAATAAAGGCAGTGTCCTCCTCCAAGTTTTTATTGCAGGTAATATTTTTTTGTTGTGAAGGTTTTTTTCTTTTAATGGAATAGAAGAACTGGAGGAAAAACATCAAGAGATAATGTTTATTTTCCAAACCAAAACACCCACCTGTGGTGTTTCTTCTGTGATGGAGATCTGTCCATCAGAAAAACTTTGATTTTTTGCTTAGTTCTCTTAGTCTTCACTAGACTGGAGAGGCTACTGATTCATTAGTAAACTTCCTTCCTGAGGCAAAACCAGGCCTAACAAAATAAGAACAAAATAGTAAAGGAGAGAGTGGGAAGCAACTTATGTGCTTCTTAAAGGTGCAATATATACTGCATTAGGGTCTTCACTGGAGGAGAGCCTAATGCTGGGAAAGATTGAGGGCAAAAGAAGAATGGGACAACAGAGAATGAAGTGGCTGGATGGAGTCACTGAAGCAGTCGGTGTGAGCTTAGATGGACTCCAGGCGATGGTGGAGGACAGGAAGGCCTGGAGGAAAATCATACATGGGGTCATGATGGGTCGGACACGACTTCGCAACTAACAACAACAACAATTTACAGGGTAGTTCTTGATTTACCACTTCAGTTGAACCCAATATTTCAGTTGGGTTAAGTGAGTTTTTGCCCCGTTTTACAACCTTTCTTGCTACAGTTGTTAAGGGACTGACTGCAGTTCTTAGTAACATGGTTGTTATGTGAATCATTACCCCATTGATTTTACTTGTGAGAAGATCACAAAAGGAGATCACATGACCGTGGGAAATTTCAACTGTTGTAAATAAGAGCCAGTTGCCATTGTCTGAATTTTGATCATGTGACCATGGGAATGCTGCAATGGTTGTAAGTGTGGTCGCAACTCACTTTTTTCAATGCCGTTGTCACAGTTTCTGTGTAAAGGTATATTGGAATAGATTGCACTGCTCAGAGATGTTCTAATATACTTTGGTCTCACTTGTAGAACATCAGAGCAATAAATAATCCTGGTATTTTTCTATAACCAGGTACAGTGATCTTACATGGTTACTTCATTTCTAACTATTTGATAAGGTTTATAGTAGATGGATCAGGAAGTGAGTTATGCCTTTGAGTTTCTAGTTAAAAGACTGTGACAGTGGCTGATTGAGGTTCCTGGAATATTCCTTAGTTAAGATTCTCAGCAAGCTCCTTGTATAGACTGATATGAAGATTGATGCCAATGAATCTGACACCATCCATATAAATCTCCTAGCAAATAAAGCCTCTTTAATAGATATCTTGACTCCACTGGATTATAACATTACTCACAGAGAGAAACATAAATTGCAATACAAAGTCTTTAGAAAGGAGAGACTGAGGCAATTTCAATCAACAGAACTACTAAAGTGCCGATTAAACTTGTTCAACAACGTGTTCAAAACAATACGTCTACTCCATTAAACTTTTTTTTTATTGATTAGAAAACCAGTTACCGACTACATTCATAAATTGTATTTTCAGTTAGATGAATCCAGGGTTAAAAAGCAGGGATTGGTTTTAACTTCAGAGTGCAGTATAGATTGACCCTCCATAAACAATATTTTCTTTCATTCAGAATCATCTACCAGGAAAGGACATAAATAATAATGTAATCTTCATTTCGATCATAAAATACATAAGCAAAAATGTGGCCACTGTATGAAGCCAGTTATAGTTCAATGTTCATAGGAGAATGGGTTCAGTTCTTTTTCATTGATCTGATGCCCTGTGATGGGAGATAATACATCTCTCTGAAAAGGAAATCTAATTTAACATGGATGCCCAGGCATTATATATTTTAATCTATGTGATGAAGAATACATCTGTATTCTTTTTGTGTGCATTGAAAATACATTAGATATGGTTGTGAATTTTCTTATTCATTGATCTCCATCCTGCCCCGCACAAGGTTTTTGGATAAATATTTTGAGAATCAATGGAATCTGTCCCAAGTCAGAGTGGTCGCCTAGTGGTGAAGATGCTTACCCACCACTTGGAAAGTTCAGGGTTCAATCCTAGGTAGTGGTAGATTTTTCTGTCCTAGGGTCCGCCCCAAAAAACCTGCTGCAAACAATACAGTCTTTGCAGACTATAACATTTGTATGGTATATCACAGAGACCCTAATTGTTGGGTGTTTCCTGTTTATGAAGAGATAATTGGAAATTGTTTTGTGTTCGTGTGTTCCTTGAAATGAGATATGTGTCTCTTCATTTATCACCATGACCAAAAGTTTTCTGGCTTTGGTCAATGAACTTTTGAGAGTCAAATTCTATTATGAATTTATGGGATGTTTTACCATGAAACAGCAACAATTAAACTGTGTTCAAAATGAGCTGGAACAGTGGGTAAAAAGCTCTCTTATCTTGGAGGAATCAGGGATTTGGTTGAAGGAACTACTGATTTATTTTTTCCCCACTTCCTTAAACAGACATGAGGCCAGATCTGCCAGTTTCTTTTGGCAGCTTGTTGAGAAGCTACTAAGTCACCTTTCCTCATATTGTTAAGTAGAGTGGCAACCTGTGGCCTCCCTTAATGCCTTGTGTGTGCCTTGCCAGCACTGTAAGCTTGCACTTCCAAATTTCAGTAGCAAAATAGCTGCTGATGCAGTTGTTTGATCTTCTTTATCCCCACCAAAGAAAGGGGCGAATGAAAATGAGAAGAAACCCACTGACATTTCCATATTTAATCCTTCTGAAAATAGTCTGGAAGTGGGCTATTTCATGATCACAGTTTAGGGGCCTTGTTAGAGAGCATTTTTCAAGGAATTGGGTGTGGACTTTAAAAAAGATGCAGCTTCACTCACATCAGCATTAGGTGCTTTTCTGTAGCCTAGTGGAAGTTTGGAAGATTGAACGGTAGCTTTTTCCAAGTTTCCCATACCTGCTCACAAGACTAAATCTAGTATTGAGCTGCATTGGGAAAACTAAATGTCTTGAGCATGAAATCTTGGCCTCTTTTCTTTGATTGTGGCTCAAAGAAATTGTCTTGCCTAATTTAAGGAGGACTTAAAATAGGAGGATAATTAGGTAAGAATATTCTGATTCTCCATACAAAGGGGTAGGCATATACTGAATACATTTGTCTTGAGTCATGCATAAAATTAATCTATAATATGGTTTCCTTCTTTTATCTTAGCATCGATTGCAAATCTATCTCAAGAAATGAAAGTTATGAAAAACCATCCAGAAGTTGATGGATTTTATCATGATGTCTGACTAATCTGACTTCCACTGTAGAAATTTGGTTAGAGAAACTTGAAAGTTTCTAAATTTGCATGACAATGCAAAGCTATGACCCAACATTTAGTTTTTAGTTTTAGTTTTTCAGTTGTGAGTATATTTAGCAGCAGCACCTCTCACTTATCACTAAAACACTGAAAGGAATTCAGCCAAAATTTGAAAACCGTGTCTCACTCTCTGTCATCTTTGAGTCTACCTTTCATGGACTGCCCTTGAAGGTCATCAGAAATTGCAACCAACACAAAATCCAGGTGCTTCTTTGCTGACTGGCACAAGCCAAATCAGCTGAAGAACACCTATTTTGTGAGAACTGTCTTCATTCCCTGTAGATTTCTGGGCCCAGTTCAAGGGACTATCTCTTACCTCTAAAGCTGCCTACTGCTTTGGGGACTATCTTCTGTAGATGGTATCCACCTGCCCTATTGATAAGGAGAGAATGTGGCAGGTGCTCCCCAACCTGATTAAGGGGTAAGGACCTAAAGAATGACATTTTCAGTCACCATCCCTGACTTGGAACCAATGTGTCATCTAGGTCAGGTTGGGCCCCACTCTTTTGTCTTTTAGGAAACTGATGAAAGCAAAGTAGGAGATTGGAGAGGAAAGGATTTCAAGAGAGCAAGCTGTTTGCTCTTCTACACATTGAAAGCAATGTGATTGTGCCAGCAGCAGGAAAAAAAAAAGACCAGACAAAGAAGAAATTAGCCATAGAAATTGCTTACTATTTTCTCCCCCCTTTTCCCTGCAGAGCAGAAAGATTGGAGAGAAAGAGATTTCAAGAGAGTAGTATAAGTATAGTAGTATAGTGTTTGCAATAGCATGCCCATGGCTCTGGCACAACTGCATTGGCTTTAATGTGTAGAAAAGCAAACAGCTTTCTTGCAATCAGTTCCTTTCCATGCTCTCTACTCTGTAAGGGAGGGGGAGAGTAAAAAAAAAAAAAAAGGGGGGGGGGGAAATGCTGCTAAGATTGTAAATGGACCATACAATTAGTTTTTCAATACAGGTGTAATCTTGGACAGTTGCTGAATGAGTATCAGCAAAAAAGGACTACTATAGTTAGCAAATATATATTAGCAATAAATGAATTTAGATCAGTTTTATTTCCTGAGATAGGCTCTTTTCCCAGACTAACCAGAATGGTTTCTGAAATGGCATGCAGATTTCCTAAGTTAAATCCTGTAAATATTCAGATTCCATGCAGTTCCCTTTGGAAACACCAATCTTTCATCTAGACTTCTTACATTCTTTCCAGCTAATCATAAGGTGGTAATCTAAAAGAGGCCGTCTACATGAACAATGTTGAATTAAATAAAGGAATAAAAATCCTTTATTTTATTTTGGCTTCTACCTCTCATCATTCAAAGAACAAATAAGCCTTCTGCCCACCCAAAGTTCAACTGAGGATTTTTTTTTTTTGGACAATTTCCATTAATTAATTTTATAGGATTTATAGCATGACCTGGTACTGAGCAATAAATTCATAAATCTGTATTTAATACCTTAGGTGAAGTCACAAACTGGAAAAAAAAATTATCTTCTGATCAAAGCTTTTGGTTAATGAAATATATGCAGTTCACCGTAATCTGATGTGCTTCAGAAATGTTGGCTCTCTAGCTGTTCCACATCTCCAAATTGCAACAACCTTTAAGGTCAGTAGAGAAATGGATGATCTAATCAAGGCACTCTGGTAAAGTACACAGTGTTACCTTGCTTCCTGGAAACTCTGGCATTGCTTAGGCTTCCTTACGTACACAGTGCATGTACTTAGTACAGTAAAGCATCATTTTCTGAAGTTCTTTTTTATAAATAGCCACTTCCAATGAGGCAGATGTTCCAGAAATGATTTGCAATCCTGTTTCTTCCTGTGTGTGTCTTTATGTCGTAATGAATATTAACTGAGTTTAGAACATGTGTCTGCGGGAATATGGATCAGAAAGGAATTCCAACAAGATTAATCTCACCAGAGAAGCACTTGGCTATTTTAATCCGCCCCCCCCCCAAAAAAACACTGCACCACGGATCCAAGTAAAATCAAAAATCAAAAATCTACATGCTACTGCAGAGAGCCCTTGCTACTGCTCCTTATCTCTAATTATGAAAAATTATAAGGATCTCTCCTGCAAATGTCAGAATTTACAGAAGTCTAAATTTAATCCACCCCGCTATTCTACTAAATTTGTGAAGGGGATGTTACAGAGAGTGCTATACAAAAGGATATAACTTCCTATATGTGTAGATATTTAATGGCATGTCCAAACGAGATAGAGGGAGTTATTTTGTTTTAAAAATGCATCACAACAAGATTTCCATGATATCCTGAAGTCTTAATTTACCTTGATACTTTAAACAGCTTTAAATCCTGCTCACTGCCTCCTGTACTAAGATGGCATCAGAATTGACATTTTTTGGTCTGTTCAAGTTGGGTTTTTTAAAAGATTTAACATTTATTTATTTATTTATTTATTTATTTATTTATTTATTTATTTATTTATTTATTTATTTTTAATCCCATTTATATGCCGCCCTTCTCCGGAGACTCAGGGCGGCTTACAATTTGTTAGGCACAAATCAATGTTTTTTTTAACAGAGTTGGAAGGGACCTTGTACAGTAGGTCATCTATTCTAACCCACCGCCCAAGCTGGAGACCCTACACCATTTCTGACAAATGGCAGTCCAGTCTCTTCTTGAAATCTTCCAGTGATGAAGCTCCCACATCTCCCAAAGGCAACTGTTCCATTGGTTGATTGTTCTCACTGTCAGAAAATTCCTCCTTATTTCCAGATTGAATCTCTTCTTGTCCAGTTTCCATCCATTATTCCTTGTCTGGCCTTTGGGTGCCTTGATAAATAGCTTGAGCCCTTCTTCTGTGTGGCAGCCCCTCAAATATTGGATAACAGAATAACGTCTGGAAAACCAACTTAAGTTAAGGACATTCTATTTATTTTGAAATTAAGCCAAGCTGAAAGGTAAACAACCTGTATTAATTGATACATGTGTGTCCTGTTTTTACACAAAACGATATTTGAAGTTGCTAGCAACAGCTGAGTATCAAGCAAAACAAAAACCAAGATAAAAACAGGTAAAACAGTTAAGTTGGTTCACAAGGTAAAAACCAGTTGCAACTTATTTATGGCCAGCAAAAGGCCTTCCAGGCAACATACCTTTACCATTTTCTTAATAAATAATAAAATAAATAAAGGGTGTATCCATCTCTCTCTTACAGCAGCTCTGTGAGGTATGTGTATAAGTGTCCTGCTTCCAGAATTGTACTGTAAGCTTAGATGGTTCAGGATTGTGTCTTGCAAAATAAAAAGATATACTGTTTAAAGAGGAGTTGTTTCAACAAAACTACAAAGTTGACTGAAACCAGCCATGTGGCCTTTCTCAGGCAGAGAGGTTAATGGCTTAGCCTTGTTTGGGGTTTTATAAACCGTTCTGTGGATTGTTGCAGTGAATTTAAAAGGACATATTTCCCATTTAGAATTTTAAATCACAATCCTTCCCTGTTTCTATCTCTCTTCTGAATCACTGGTTCTCAAGGGAAACTATATAAAAATAAACAAACCAAATATTCTTATCCACTGTAGGGAGAAGGAGACAGAAAAGACACCCTTTCTGATTAATCCTATGCATCTGGTCTTATTGTTTAAATGGTATTTAAAGTAAAACACAGACATAACACCAAAATGGAATCTGGATTTCTTTTTCAGCTAGTAACGCAGCATGTCAAGTCCAATAAAATGCTGCCAGCACTTACTTACTTACTTACTTACTTACTTACTTCCTTCCTTCCTTCCTTCCTTCCTTCCTTCCTTCCTTCCTTCCTTCCTTCCTTCCTTCCTTCCTTCCTTC
>JANHFR010001476.1:140701-152898 GCA_032468015.1 Mimophis mahfalensis | reverse complement strand
GGGATTCAAACCACTGAACTGCTGACCTTTCTGATCAACAAGCTCAGCGTCTTAGCCACTGAGCCACTGCATCCCCATAGCTAGTATAGGAAGCCATTATCTCATTTTACAGTGGAACCTCGGTTTGCAAACTCTCCTGTTCGTGACCAGATTGGTTCCCAACCAAAAAAGCCACTGAGTTTTGAATCAGTTCATGACTCAAAACTCAGGTAGCAAACAAGATAGATTTCCACTTCCACATGCACAGAATTGTCTGCGCATGTGCAGACAGTGTTACTTCAGATCGTGACCAAATCGGTTCATGGCCGCAGTCCAGGAACGGATTGCAGTCATGAAATGAAGTTCTACTGTATTTGGTTATTACAAAACGTATTTAAATGTATATTTAAAATCACAATAATATGTGTTCAATAAAGAGATATAGATGCTTAACAACCTACTGTGTTTCTCCAGAAAGAAGACCGGGTCTTATTTTCATTTGACTCCCGAAAAAATGGCCAGGCCTTCTTTTTGGAGGGTTCTAATTACTGACTCATCTCGTGGTAGTGGCACTAACAGCGCTGCCCAGCAAGAGCCCATTGCTGGCCCGCTTCTTCTGTGGCCACTTACCACCACTCACACACATCGTCCCAGACTCTGTTTCACCTTCAGATGCCTGCCAGAAAGCCCTCTGCAGCCGATAACATTTATTGGCTGCAGAGGGCTTTCCAGAAGTCATCTGAAGGCAAAACGGGGGCCGGGGCGATGTGTGTGAGTGGCGGCAAGCGGCTGTTGAAGAAGCAGCCACAGAAGAAGGCAAGGCGGATGTTGGGGTGTGTGAGGCCTTGTAAGCAGAACAGCTCCATACACACACACCCCACATCCCCACCCTACCTTATTTTTTATCTGTGCATCTTGCCCCACCCCCCTGGGCTAATTTTGTGAGAGGGGCTTAATTTGATGACATGCTTGCAAAAATGTGATAGGGCTTCTTTTCAAAGTGAGTCATCTTTTTGGAGAAACACCTTAGTAAGATCTCAGACCAATGCCAAATTTCATGCTGTTAGTGCAGCAGTGCCCTCGAATGCCTCCGTAGAGTCCTAGAAGACTGGGCCCACCCAGCCTCTCTGCCTCTGGGTCTTGGCTGATGATGCCACACCCCAAAATCAATTGGGTTGAGACGGACAACTAGAAATTGAATAAACAAAAAAAAAAAAAAAAGGAATCCAAATAAGCACATCTCTGAGAAAAGTACCTCTCCTTCTGTAATTGATAGAGGACCACAGAATAACATTTTCTAATTTTTGATAGAGGACCACAGAATAGCATCTTCTACGTTGGTGTCCCCCCAATTGTGTTAGACTAGAATTTCAACACCACTTGTCCAGCAACTAATTTATGCTCGCTATAAATTATAGGGCTTGTAGTCCAAGACATCTGGAAGCAAGCTAAAGACAGGGGTTATTCTAAGTTTAAAGACCCAGTAAATCATCTCAGATACAGTAAAGAAACTTTATTAACTGGATTCAAAGAATGCAGGAAAAAGTCCTTCAGAAATGTTTTCTTCCCACACATTTTATCCAGTGTCTTTTTTTTTTTTCCTGTGCCTTTTGATTTCTGCCTGTTGCCCAGACTTCGGCTGCTTACGTTTCATAAAGCTCTAGCTTGTTACAGGATTGTTCTCCAGTAGTGCAGGATATCTAATCTGGTTCTGGAATGAGGCCATCCATCCCTCAGCCTTTCTCCCCACCAGGGATCAGACTGTAAACACACGTCGTCTCTCCCCCTAGAGTGCCAGGCAGCTGAATTCCAACCCCTGATATAATGTAACACTACAATCCTCTGGGCAGCTCAGCCAGCATTCCTCTCACTACAGATCCCCACGGGCTCCTGGCTGTGGCACCAACACAATCATTTCCTTATCTTCTTGTCCCCCAAGAAACAAAAATAGATGACAGAGGCCACACCCTTGAAATGGCAAAGAAGTTGCTCATGGAATATTATGACAGCCCTACCCAAACAGCTGGTTCCTAGCTAGTTAGCTCACACAATCAAACCTTCTCTCTTTCAGTGGTCTGGTCTGGTCATAATGTTAACCTATAAACTGTGGTTTACAAACTACAATAGTTGGAAACACACAACACAGTCAAAGCAAACCAAAGAAGCAATATTCTGTATTGGATACTACAGGCTGGCCATCAGCTCAGAAGCTTCTAGCTCGTGTTTGGTTAACTTTGGTTTGCTGTGTAAACTACAGTTGTGCAGGTTCACACTATGCACTTTTGCTTGGCCTGAACACACTCTCAATTCCCAGCTCACCTGCCATTGCTAAACACTTTGGAAGCAGAACACACTGTTGAAAAGTGCCAAGTTGACTTGGTTTAGCTCAGAGGTCATGATTTACTAACCTGGGTCTTAGTGGATTCATGCAGTGCACTAAATCCAAATAAACAAATTATGGCTCAAGATGTTGCATAAAACAATACAATCCTGGTTTATTTAGTTGTGCCATTATGCGAGATGGAAAACTCTGCCCTGTCTGCCATTTGAACTAGCCTTCTTTACCGGACAATTATGGAGAGGGGCAAAGTATATTGTGATATCTTCATGCAAAGGACATGATTTAATGGACTTCTATCAGACGTCAGTATGTCATTACATTGTTGTACTACTTGTTCAGTGATATAATGGGTGCATGCTATCCTTTTGATATTGTGAGTTGTTATGGGTGCAATTGGTTGCAAGGGAACAAATGGTTAATTCCCTATATGTCGCCTGAATCTCTTTTAAAAGAACATACTTCTTTTTTTAAAAAAAGTCTAACTCATAGTAAAGATCATATACTGTACAAGGACAAAGTCGACAATGCACTAAATAAAATGTACTTAGCATGGCAAAGATATATTCTTCATATAAACTTTTGAATAATTGATTTCCTCTCTGTTCTTCATCCAAACTACATTGAAATTAAACAGTCAAATAATAAAAGTTATAGATTCCGGCACCATTAAACTTAAATGGTATGCAATGGTAGTTGCTGGGATTGCATTCACCCTTCCCAATGTGCTGCCAGGTTGGAAACTGTGTCCTAGAGGTTTATCTACTAGCTTACTTCACTTCAGAACAGAATATTAACAGCATGTCTTAATGCTGTCTCTGATTCTGGACTCATATTGCAATCAGTCTGCTAGAAACCACCTTCTCTTCCAAATGTAAACCTCTGTGCATCTCCAATACCCTGGAAAAGCTGGAAAAACATTAAAAAGGGCGGGAGGGGGCTGAGAAGTAGACCTGTATCTGGGCAGAGTGGAAAGTTTTTTATTTATGGGGTCCTTGGTGCTCTCTAAGCTTGATTATTTTCTTACAGATGTTTCATTACCAAACTAGGTAACATAATCGGAGCTAGAAGGGAATGGGGTTTGGTCTCATTTATATACTGGTGGCTTGCCCTGTCAGTCTTGGTGGGGTGATCATGGCGATATCTTGATTAGGCTATTGCTTACTGTTAACTTGTTTGTCTGAGTTGGCGGTTCCTTGACTGGGGAATTGTTTACTTCTTGATTGTTGGTCTAGTGTTGATGTAGTTATTTAACTGGGCTTGCTTATTTATTCCAATGGAGGGGAAGATATCCGGGTTGAACACATTAGAAGATACCTGGGTTGGAACTGTGGAGTCCTTAGTGCCCTCCTAGCTTGGCTGCTTGCTTGTAGATGTTTCCTTACCAAACTAGTAACACCATCAGGTTGGATAATGCAAGCAACCAACCAATACTAAGAACCCAACAATTTCTTATTTATTCCTGATTGTTCTACTATTACAATAGGATTTGTGTGATGTTTTCATAAGTTTCACCAATAATGCATCAAATACAAAAACATCTAAGATTCCAACCTTACTTCTTGCTTTTTTTGTAATGCTTTACTAATACAAGATAGTCCTCAACTAAGGACCCATTGCTTAACAACTGTTTAAAGTTACAACAAACCTATCCTAGGAACTACTTGCAAACTGGTTTAGAAGTTCTGAAAGTTGCCCCCCCCCATGGTGGTCACATGACTGAACTTTAGGAACTTGGCAACATGGCTGTCAAGCCTCGGGGTCATCTCCTACAATGGCCGCATTCACAGCTGTTTGCAGCATCCTGCACCCCATTTTATGACAGTTTTGCTGACAGCATTTACTTCCAGTTTTCAGCAAAACTGTATCGGTAACAAACCATTAGGTTTCTTAATGACTATGGTGGTCCCGTAATGACTGCAGCGTTTGCTGTAGTGGTGCAGTGGTTAGAGTGCAGTACTGCAGGCTACTTCTGTTGACGGCTAGCTGACTGCAGTTTGGCAGTTCAAGTCTCACCAGGCTCAAGGTTGACTCAGCGCTCCATCCCTCTGAGGTCAGTAAAATGAGAAACAGACAATTGCCCCCACCTATTGCCCCCACCTATTGTTGAGGGTAATATGCTGAACCGCTTAGAGAGGACTGTAAAGCACTATAAAGCAGTATATAAGTCTAAATGCTATTGCTATCACTATGACCATGACATTTGTTTATCCTCCTCCTCCTCCTCCTCCTTCTACCAATCTGTCATTGGACATTGGTGATCATGTTGGCGGTCCTATTTTTATCAACAGCCGCCCAAAAAAGTGCTGCTGAGATTTCTCCAAACTAGTCCCTTAGATTTTTGAAGCCATGATGTTCTTCTTCTGCCTGGACCTTGTTTTCCTTCAATCTTTCCCTGGAGAATTGTATATTTCCGGGTGTCCCATCACATTCTAACTTTTGCTTTTTAAAGGTTTTGTTGATTTTTCTTGGCTTTCCTAGGCAGCTTATCACCTCCGCATTTCTGATTTTGTCAACCTAGCTTATACATAACAGCCATCTGTAAATCCACATTTCAAATGCTTCTAGTTTCTTTAAGTGGCTTTCTGCCAGAGACCACCTCTCTATTCCATAGAGCAGGATAGAAAAGATGTAACATCCGACAACCACCACAAAAAAGTCAAAAATTGACTTTTTATGATCATCAACTTGAGCATGAGGATCAGGCTCCATTACAGTCATAAGTCAAGAACTACCTGTGATAGAGCAACAGAACTGGAAGGTACCTTGTAGGTCATCTAGTCCACCCCCCAAGCAGGAGACCCTATACCATTTCAGACAGATGCCAGTCCAATTTCTTCTTGAAAGCTTCCAGGGATGTAGCTCCCACAACTTCTGAAGGCAAGCTGTTCCATTGGTTGATTGTAATCTTACATTGTCTTTGGAATATAATAGGGATAGACTGTAGAAGTCAGCCAAATGGGTTGCAGGATACCTTCATCTTTGCAATAGTATTAATGATTAAATGACAAAATCAGGAGCAGGTCCCAAAACACTTATTTACCACTGGTTTTCCTTTTCACCAGCCCCCAAAATAAATTTTTTTCTCAATCTTAATAATTTGGGGGCAAAAGATGTACTTGATAAGGTTTGACATATTTTGTAAGGGATTTGTGAGAAATTCTCACTTTATTTGTCATACATAAAAAGTACCGTACATTTAGTCCATCGGTACCAATAACCTGAGCTGGTATTTCCCAGATCCTGTTCTTTCAAGGGAATCATCAGATTTTGGACCTCTGCCTTTCACGTGATGGTTTTAAGACATAGAGTAATCTGGATGTAAGTTTCTCTCAGAGCTCTTCTGGGCTGGTACAGAACTGTTTTCATTGCATGCAGGAGATTAATGTATTACACAACCGAGCTAAGGATATTTAGTGAGAAGCAGATTTTTTACAGGTGCACATTGCCAAAGAAAAGATGGAAAAAAGCATTCAGAGATGTTCCTTAGTAACTCAAAGCATGGATTCCAAACACAGAGAACAACAGGCCTGTCTTTTTACATTTCTTTTTTCTCTGAGAAATGGGGAAAGTAGGCAAAGGCAAACATCTGTGTTTCTGAGCAGAATAGGATTATTTTGAATATTTACGGCGGCAATGACTTCTTGCAAAGGTTTTGCACCATCATTTTCACAAGGCCCAAGTTCACCCAGGTGAAACCCGGCCTCAAGTAGGGATTATGTGTTCATCGTATGAGTCAACCAACCAATCAATCCATCAATCATGTTTCTGCTCATGGGCAAAGTATTACCGTAGTTTCATCTATCAATAATTATGCTAGATTTGTGTATGTGGTTTGTTGATCAGGAATGTAGCACTTCCTTTTAGAGATAAAGAGTTGCAACTTGCAAAACTCTTCCATCTTCATTGTGCAAGTCAGGTACAGAACAGAAAGACTCGCCAGATTTTTGTTTGTTTGTTTTATTATGCCTTTTGAGTCACTGTTGACTCCTGGCAACTGTCTGGAATAGTTCCTGCAGTTTTCTGGGCAAGATTTCAGATGTGATTTGCCACTGTTATTTTCCTAGAGCTGAGAGAGAGTGACTGGCCCATGGTTACCCACTTTTCTTTATGCCTAAAATAAGACTAGAACTCATGATCCCTGGATTTTTAGTCTGGTGACTTAATCCACGGGTGTCAAACTCACCGCATCATATTGCCATCAAGTGACATTTTGTAACATTTTCCCCATTCACGGAGCTGGGGTGGACGTGACCTGCATGTGATGCATCCAACCCACAAGCCGCCAGTTTGATACCCCTGACTTAACCTCTCTCCCTCCCTCTCTCTTTCTCCTTTCCTTATTTCTGAACACAATTATACTTAAGGGGAGTGAGTGGGTCAGAAGCAATGGCCCATTCGAAAGAAGTACAGGTAGGCTTCAACTTATGATCACAATTAAGCCCAAAATTTCTGTTGCTAAGTGGAACATGTGAATTTTGCCCCCGTTTTATGACTTCACTTGCCACAGTTGTTAAGTGAATCACTGCAGTTGTTAAGTTAGTAATGTGATTGTTAAAGAGAATCTGGCTTTCCAACCGACTTTGCTTGTCAGAAGGTCACAAAAGGATCACATGATTTCGGGGCACTGCAACCATCATAAATACATGCTAGTTGCCAACCACCTGAAATTTGATCATGTGACTCTGGGGATGCAACAATGGTTGTGTGGAAAACAGTTATAAGTCACTTTTTTCAGTGCTGCTATAACTTCAAATAGTCACTAAATGAACTGTTGTAGGTTGAAGACTACCTGTAGTGAAGAATCAACCCAGTGGTAAAAGATTTACTGGAAAGGAAAGGTGGAGGCTTGGTTACTATTTATCGTTTTGATGGATGGGTTTCATGATTATATGAATTTTTTATTTCATGGGTCTCATGCTGCTTAGAATCCAAAGATTAGATGGTGTATCAATTTTTTTCTCCCATTTAATTGTATAAGTATGATTTTTAGAGACTGCCTGGACAAGTCCTGCCAAGTTTGCAGACGTGGTTTTTTGCCTCCTTCCTAGGGATGACAGAGAATGAACTAGTCCAAAGTCACCATGCTGGCTTTGTGGCTTTGGCAGAACTAGAACTCACCGTCTCTCAGTTTCTAGACTGAAGCCTTACCCGCTTACACAAATGGTTCGCACTTGAGTTTAGCATATATGTATCATCCAATCTTCAAAATGCTTCATTCTCAGTATAGTTCATTTTAACTAGCCCTGTAATATGTCCCATACCGTATTTTGCTAAAGAATCTGATTAATAAAAGAAAAAGCTGCACAGACTTTTTAAAATCTAACTTTATTCAAAACTTTTTATATAGATTCTATACAACATAGCCCTGTTGCCTAGTAAGAATTTAATTCAAAATAACTACTTCTATAAAAAGTTAGTACCTCACCAGTCCATCAAGTTGCTCTTGCTAGCCATCTTGAAACTAAACAAATACATCCTGATCCCAAAATAAGCGTGATGGAATTACAGGCACTGCTATTTGTCTGGATATGTGGTTGGAAGCATCATTTTAAATACAAGATAATAACCTGGTAGAAACTTTCTTGTTTAAAACAAAGGGGCATGTTAGGGGAATTTGCACTGCCTTTCATGCAATTTGAGATAGATTTTATTTTTATTTTTCCAGTTGAAAATTACATACTGATGTTGCTTCTTTTCCTAGACACCCATCAAATGTAAATTAGACTAAATCCCTTGCCTCTGGATACTAAATTCTGTATAAGTGCCACCTCCTTGCATTATGTTAACAGTCTATTTGGAAAACTTCGGATAAGTTTCTCAGTATGGCATAAACGTCCACACTATTCACCCCACTCGTTAAAAATCCTGGTTTACTCATCACAATGGCATAAAACCAAGGAAACATACATTAATTTAGCCCATTGTGAAGTTTGCCGGTTCTAGCTTAGTATGAAGTCAGCTGCCGTGATTTGTAAATCCTGGTTTATAGAAGAGCCTCTTGGTGTGAATGCAGCCTATAAATATATTAGCAAAGGTGCTTCTAAACCGTCCCCCGCCCTTACTACCTTTACTGAACTAAAGGAGACTTAGCGGGAGGTTCATCTGGGAGAGGATGTGCGATCACGAGCAACTGACCCCTACGCGCGACTAGGTAGTAGAGACACACAAACTTCCTTGGGGGGAGGGAGGGAGTAACGGGGGCTGCACCCTGGATCCCCATCGCGAGCTTTACAAGCGAGAAACAAACATCCCTTGGACTGTAATGTATCTCCGAGCCCGACCAACCGCCCTCTTCTAAAAGTTGACTTGGCCGTCGGCTGTTGCTGCCTCCCCCTCCCTCGCCTTGTAGCTAGAAAGGAGGTCTCTCTTTGTCTGCTAGGGGCGAAAGGTCCGTTCGCCTCCCCAGCTTTCCTGCGGGGCATCGCTCTGCAACCGCTCGGGTATCTGCCTGGTTTTGGAGAGGAGGAGGCGGCGGCGAAGAGAAAGCTTGAAGAGCCGCTGAATTTGTGTTCACATGCACACACGCTTGTCGCTGCTGCGGTCGCTTTGTTGCTAAACAGCCCCTTCCTTTCCCGGACGCCTCCCGCCTCCGATTCGCGAAACTAATCGAAGTTCTTGGCAGCAGAAAGTGTGTGTATGCGTGTGAATGAGCGAGTTTGCAAGAGTTGGGGGGGGGGGATTCCACAAGCCCCAGTTCTCCTGCGGGGCTGGAACCTATTCTACCAGGGCTGTCAAGAGAAACCAGGGTGCCAGCCCACCCCGAAATGCCACCCCCGGCAGCCCCGAGTAACTTTTCCCGCCCCTGTCCCGCGCGATTTTTTATTTATTTATTTTTTTACCTTCCTTCTGGGTTCACAGCAGCCCAGTTTGCTCTCCTTGCAGCCCATTCCTCTTCGCTTGTGTGGCTGGGAAGGAGGGAGCCCTGCGGGGGTCAAGGGGTTAAGACCAAGGGCACCGGCGGCAGCGGCAATTCCCCCCGCCGCCGCCGCCGCCGGCCAGCGAGGTCTCCATCTCTCTCGCTGCCTCCTCTAAGACCCTGAAACGGAACCTGAAAACAGCCCGTTTCAACTTCACGCTTAGGCAGACGAGCGCCGTAAGTATCAGAAGAAAAGCTCCTTTCAAACAAAGGTCTCCCGTGCTTTCGTTTTCGCACAAAAACAGATATACCCGGTCAGGTCCGGCTGCCTGGATGGTCTGAGACTTAGCAACTAGAGACACCTCGGTTGATTTCCCCACAAACTTTAGTTAGCGCTTGGATGGGAGATCATTTGGAAATCCCTGGGGTGTACTTTTAACTGGAAAATTGAAAAAAGAACCCAGGAAAAACAAAATCAGCAAAAGGCTTCCCATACTGTTGTAAAAAAAAAACAACCCGTGGATTTGTCCCTGCAGTTCCTTAAGTTCAACGTGAAGGAGACTTTATTTTTGGCTTAATGATATAATGATTTTTTTAAAAAAAATTACGCATGCTAACAATTGGTTTTACAGTATCCTTTTTATTTTATTCACTTGTTCGGTACTTTCTTCATGCCATTCTCCTTGAGTTCCTTTTTCAGGTAGAAGCAAATTCAACCATAATAATGAATAAATTACATTAGTCTGAGACGAAGCTATTAGCAGTATCATCATCAGCAAACCACAGTGACAGTAAAATGATGACACACACAGTGATATTGTCATGCAAATGTAGCCATTACGTACTGTCATCCTGACATTTGACCCAGGTACTAAAGTGGTGATTTGTATGATGACTTCATTGTGCAGATGTAGTCATTTATTTCCCATCCTATGGACTCCAATGATGACGACATAAATTGGTACACAAATTGTTACATAAACTGCTATATAAATTGGCATGAACTATTTGTGCAAGAACTTGTCTATATATTAGATGAAAACTTTCATCAGAGTTAACCTTTGTGCCTTTAGTGATAGCTTTGCACCAAAATCCCAGCAAGAAACAGCATAGAAATAGCACAATGCAGGTAAAAAAAAGTTTTTCTAAGCCATGGGTGCCCATTATGCTGCTGCTATTATGATTTGAGCCGAGCATATTTTACGAACCAACCATTGTGAGTAGAAAGCTCTGGTTTATCATGTAATCAATGGTGGGACTCAAATTTATTTACTACCAGTTCTGTGGGGGTGGCTTAGTGGGCGTGGCTATGCTGTCGGCCAGTCAGAGGAGGTATTTGCCGGTGTCAGCCAATCAGAGGTGGTATTAGCCAGTTTTCAAAATTATTGCTACCAGTTCTCCAGAACCTGTTGGAACTGGCTGAATACCACCTCTGCATGTAATGTGTTGAACAAATCTAATTAAAAAGTCACATTTATTTATTTATATCTTGCCTGATTATTTACATATTAATAACTCAAGGCTGCAAACATTTCCAACATACCTTCCTCCTTTTATTTTCCTCACAACAACCCGGTGAGGTGAGGTGAGCTGACAGAGAGAGAGACTGGCCAGAAGTCACCTAGCGGGCTTTCATGGCTAAGGCGGGACTAGAACTCACAGTATCCTGACTTCTAGCCTGGTGCCTCAACCACTAGACCAGGGATGTCAAATTTGATTTCATTGAGGACCACATCAGGGTTGTATCCTTGTGGGGAGTGGGGCATCTCAACATCACTTGTGTTGGCTCCTGGGGTGGCCCAAGCGCTCTGCCAGAGAAAACAGGCTCCCAAACTCTTGTTTTCTTCTGTGATGGCCTCCAGCAAACCTCTGCCAGTGAAAAAGAGCTGGGGAGGGCCTCCTGCAGCCCTCCCAAGCTTCATTTTTGCTGGCAGAGGCACCACAGACCGGCCCTTCACCGTTTCCAGGGTGGCCCCATGGGTCAGATCTAAGCACCCTCCAGGCCAGATCCAGCCTGCAGGCCTTGACACCCTTGTGCTAGACCATACTGGCACATTAAATTGAACCTGCTAAAGGAGCAACTCTTTTTTCTTTTTTCTTTTCCTTTTTCAAGA
Source organism: Mimophis mahfalensis (assembly GCA_032468015.1). NCBI lineage: Eukaryota > Metazoa > Chordata > Lepidosauria > Squamata > Mimophis > Mimophis mahfalensis. The sequence continues at coordinate 141,608 of JANHFR010001476.1, read as the reverse complement.
TCACACAGAAACCTGAAGAGAAAGCCGTTGCAGTCTGACTGCTTCACGAAAGCAGTAGAAACAGTCTGGCAAATCTATATGTGTGTCTTCTCGATCGTTCCAAATCACACCCAGCCCTAGTGTTTGCCAGTTATTGCAGTTTATACATCATGACTTGATGCTTAATGACTGATAAGGCGCATTGCCAGTGTTAGGCTTATTTGAAACAGGTTGCAATCAGTCTAATTCAACTTAAACCGAGCCACCATTATCTAAGCCCTGATCTGTCTATTGAGGATAGCAGGAACTGGCTGCTTCAGTAGAACTGGCACCGTCTCTGCAAGGGAGAGCTGAAAGAAGGCACAATCTCTCAGTGGGAGAATGCGATTCTTTACACAGCGATCTTCTTCCATCTTGGCTCGTTGATATTCAAATCCAGAACACTGGAAACGGACTTGTGGGTTTGCTGGGCTTGACCACCCTGCCCGGGCCTACCCTTGTGGCTGTGGCCCTTAGCACTGTGGTCATCTCCTCTCAGCCCAGCCTAGTATTCCCTGCAATACGATCTTCCACGTCAGAGGTTGAGCGGAGGGCGGGTGTTCTGGAGCAGGCAGTGTTGTGGTTACTGACTTCAATTACAGGAGCTTTGTTTGTAAGTTGTTACCATTTAAAGGGGCGGGGGGGGGGCAGGCAAGATAAGATTTCTTTCCCTTAAGGAACTTCCCTCATCAAGAAGGATAGGGAAGTCTCGCCTGGGTAGAATCCCAGCAAAAGGTACAAAGCAGTTGTTTGTTGTTACAAAAAAGGAAACTGATGGATTATGTTGCATTTAAGGGATCTTTGAATTATCCAGAGGTATTATCGTATATTTAGAGTTTATTTTGATATATTGTATTTAGAGAGGGTGGGGTGGGAGGGAGAGAGAGAG
>JANHFR010001476.1:103416-114185 GCA_032468015.1 Mimophis mahfalensis | reverse complement strand
GCAGGAGGTGCTCCCGCAAGTACCCTGGGCCATTGCCATTTGTTTGATCTCACTCCGTATCTGAGTCAGTGGCCATGAAAGGAGACACATGAAAAGTTTTGACATAGTTTGGGTTGGAGAATTCATGGGGGTTTTTTTAATTCCTAAAATCTGACACCCATTGTTTTTCATCTAGTTTATTCTTCTTCATTGTGGTCTTCAAGGCTTAAGCTACAGCTTCTTAGGATTGCCTGGCCATATTGTCTAGGAATTCTGCAATTTAATGTCTAATCACACTTCAAAGAGACATCACCTGAACTAGTTGATAGAAAGCTATCTATCTTGATCTATCTTGATTGATTATGAGTACAGAATGGCTGGGGAGAATTGGATAGAAATGCTGCAGTTTGCAAAGTACAAAAATCTGTGTTGATATTGTTCAAGGTAGTGGTAGAGGGTGAATGAATTTCTTGCCTGCAGGGAGAAAGTGTGGGTGTTTTGGACTTTGAAAAGGTTACACTTTGTCTTCAGTGGTAATTATAATAAAGTGCTGATCCTAAAGCGTTTCTCTGATCTGGAGTTTTCCTTTAAATATGTTCCTGTTGCAACTCTCTGTGTAGGTCAGAAGGTGTGGCACTCTACATATATAATTATCTCTGCCAGAATTTGCTCCATTGATAGGAGCAGGACTTGTGCTATAGCCATGGTCCATCTAGAGAAATTTTGTGTAGTTGAAGCCACAAAACCCAAGACGGGAAATGTTGAGTTAGTAAATACTACAGTTATTAATACTGATTTTCCCACAGTCACAATGTCCACCAAGAGGTTGTGTAATGAAGACTACAATGATTACAGTTCAACAGATGTGACTCCCGATGGCAGTTTCCCAGATGGCTTGAACAATGTTTCCAGTCCATCATCCTACCAACGATTTGGAGAAACAAATGGAACAACGTAAGTGGTTTTATTCTTCATTAGAATCAGTCTGCATCTTAATGCATAGGCAAATTAATTTAACCTTAAGGGAAAAGCATGCAGGCATCTTGTTAGGGCCCATTCAGATTACAGATAAAAAACTAAAGCAGTGTTCATTCACAGATAAACTTACTGGATTTGCTGGGGATACAGCATGCAGAATTATATCCTGATTACAAATTGAATTACTTAACATTTTAGATTTTTAAAGTCAATTTTTTTCTGGCCTCTGGCTGATTTAGATAACTATGACTTGCTGGCTCCCCCATTTCAAAGGTTTGTTTCCATAATTAGTATTTTCCCCGAATTATTCTGAACATGGAAATCTGCTCTTTGCTCTCAAGATGGCACATAGAAATCCCCATGAAGCGATGGGCCATGTTCTCAGCCTTTTTAAGGTCCCTGATTTGGCATCTCTAATCTATATCAGTTAAGTGCAAGAAAAGCTTAAGACTTTGTAATCTAAAATGACTTTGCTTCTCGGAGAAATTGTGACATTTTGAAACCTTTCATATGTTACCTGTGATTTTCATGTTACCTGTGATTTTACTAGTGTGATGTTATTTGAAAGCTTGTCTTGGCATCTTTTCAACAAAAGTGGCTTTGTGTTACCAATTGAATTACTAGGGTCAAGATTACTAGATCTTGACCCTGTGTCCACATATGGGCTGAGCTACCTTGGCCCATATGTGGACATAGGGTCAAGACTGTGTTAACAGTTGATATGGCAGCTGCTTGATTTCTGTAAAATAGGGGTCTGGCTGCTGCCATATAGGGTGCAATTAACACAACATACTTATATAGAGGACCCCTCCCACATCTCCAAAGGAAGTGCAATCTTTCAGCTTCAGCTTTTGTTTGTTTTGCTCTAATCCAGGGATGAAAAATTCCAGAACCACCAAATGTTGCTGAACTTCAACACCTGAGATTCTTTACTTTATATATGCTTCGTGAACTTCTAGAATTGTAGTTCTGCAATGTTTGGAAGAGTGGAGGTTTTACATCCCTGACATTGAAGAAATAGCAATGGGTTCTTTGGAGTACTTAAATGTCTCTGTATTGTTTTTTTCCCCCTTTCAGATGGTATCAAACCTTAATACATCTCTTGAAAGGAAACATTGGTACTGGCCTGTTAGGACTTCCGTTAGCAATCAAAAATGCTGGTATTGTGGTAAGAATTTTGCCTTTGGTTGGTTTCTGTTGCTGGGGGATCACGTGGCTATTCTTTGAGAAGAAGCCTTGTCCTGCAAGTTTCATTACATTATTTCTTGCTTGTTTAAGCAAGAACTTTGTGTTGTTGGCAGGTAAATTTTGTTCTGAGGAAAAAAATGAGGATCTCTTCTAATCCTTCTCTGAGCTCTCACTTCTAAACTAACTGTTACTGTTGCAAAGTCTTGCAACATAATTTTTAATAATTGACAATTCGCAAGCTTAATTTTTGGTGGAACTGTATCAAGAGACGAATAATCAAGACGCTAAAGATAGAGTAAAATATTTTTTCCCTCAATTACTGGTATTTTTCCTACTAGGTTTATATAAATGCTACTGAATTTGCCACATATCTTTATATGTTTTTAAAAGCCCTTGTTGTAACTGGGGAGGAAGAGAGGCAATAAGATAATTAATATTCCCCGTAAATGAAAATTTATTATGAGAAGTGGCCCCTTACTGCTTCTAAAATAATTACAGCATCTGTGATACATGTTAGAACAGAGAAAACGTAAGTTTGCTTACATTGAAAAAAGAGGACTTCAGACATGTACCTCTGTTCCATTTTCTAGCAATTTGAATAAGAGCCATGGCCAACATCTGAGCTAGAGTATTTTTAGTGTCCTTCTCATCTTGTTCTACTGATAAACCATTTAACATTTGTACATCAGATAATAATCACCAACTCAGCTTGAGTAATCTATTTACTTTCTGTTCTGTGCAATAATTACCTAGATTATTAAGTATGTAGGTTGTACTAATGAACAACATATCCTCAAGTGTGTGGACGCCCTGTACCCTAGCATTTTAAACATATTCCATAAACTAAATATAACTCTAATTTGAGCATTGAGTTCCTCCCAGCAGTTCAAAATTTTTCAGAAACCTGCCCTTAAGATTTTATAAGCTACTAGCTGATAATCCAACTTTGCCTGGGTATTTATGACAATGCTACAGCCTACAATTCCCAGCATTCTTTGCCCGGTTTGCATGCCTTGCCTCTATTGGCTGGAGAGCCTCCGATTTGCATGCCTTGCCTGGTAACCCTCTGCACATGTGCAGTAGAGCTTGGCAGTGAAATGTCCATGGGGCAGTGAAATGTCCACTTCAGCCCCTTTTTGGGGGGGAAAGACCGCTCAAAGGCTTTCATGACGCACACACACCCAGTGCTGATCTCTCAGTGCCAAGGTATATATGTGCCACGTTTGGGTGAGGTCCGTGTAGGAGCATATAGAGCACATACACACACATATCCCCTTCACCACACTTCTGTTTTATATATATAGATAATTGAATTAAGTTATATCAAAATAGTTCTAATGTCATTTATATGGTATACAAAAGAACTGAATTAGCTACACAGTACTAATTATATTATTTTGACATCCTCAGCACAAGTGAATGTAGGCAACTGAAGAGAGCCAAGGAGATGGTTTTGAAGAAGTGAAACACAGACAATGATTGTGAAAGCATGCTTTAAGGCTGAGAAAACACATAAAAGAGAAAACACGCAAAAAAGCCAAACCTGATGTGGAAGGGGACTGATTGGTTCTCTATTAGTTCTCCTCTTGATCCTTAGACTAGTGTACAAGTGGGAGAGAGGGGAAAGCCTTAGTCTGCTTCCAAGGTTTTGTTATTGTGGCCTATATCAATAAAGTTAAGCTCCAACCAGACTTGTAGAGTCTGTTTCCTGACTTGGCCCAGCTCAAAGGGCTAACATTAATCTTACCTGCTTTCTCAGGCTTTCTCTGTTTCTAAAGCACGTTTTTATAATAGTAATAAGAAGACATCAGGATGGCAATAATAAAAGCAAAGCTGTTATGAAAAGGAGATGACAGAAAAGTGAATGGCTTGTGTCAGCATGGAAATAAAGATTCAAAGTGAATTACAGGATCAAGAGGAAGTAGCTAAGAGAGAGGGAAAGCCACATAATCAAATAATATGGAGAAGTTTGCTTGAAAGGAAGAATTGAAACCAGTGAAACATCTCCTCAGTAAACCTCTGGAGGAGTGAGTGGATTATTAACATGATAAATAATAGAAAAATGGTAGAACAATTGTTTAAGAACCAGAAAATAAATGAAGCATATTGCAGTATAACATAACATTCTGGCACCTAAAAGACTATGTCTTATTTATATAAATGTTTGGGGGCTCCACTATTCTTGAACAGATGCACGAAGAGTTGTAGTGAATTATGGACATTTGTAGCTTTATGTATTTGATAGAGTAAATTATAGTTCATGTATACTGATGCTGTAACCAACTTTTCTTTAAGAAGCTACAAGTTTCCTCATTGTCCATTGGCTTTTTGGTCCTTCTGTTGTATTTATTAAAAATAGATTTCAGGAAAAAAAAATAGGCTGAAAAAAGAGTTTCAAAGGAACTAACGGAGTATTAATAAGATGAAAATACTGAGTGCTAATGGAAACTATGCTAAAGAAACACTAGAAATATGTTTCATATTTATCTACTCTATATTTTCTAGACTGGCACACAATTGTCTTTTGATAGTTTATATTATGCATTTTCCACAAAAGTATGTGTTAATAAAAACTTAACACAAAAATGCCTTATGTTGAAAAAAATTGGTTGTAAAGGTATTTTTATTAGTCAAAATGTATAAAATTTGTATTAAAAGAAACATTGCGTTTTCACATATACATTTTATGCAACTTTTTTTAAAAGGTGAGAAATTGGAGAGAGAAAATTAAAAACTGAAAGGAATAAACTTAATTAATTCACCAACCCATTGCAGGGAATAGAACTATTAAACACATATCCACAAACAAATCAATGCATCTGCAGACAGAATTCATACTTTGTGTTAAGCCAGCTTAATATGCTACAAACAGCTGTCTAAATGTAGCTTATTTAGGAAGATATATTTAAAATATCATGGCATAGTGCCATATGTAACCCAGGTAATAGTAAGATATTAGAACTTTCCATCTTTTCTTTTTGAAGCATATTGGAAAGTTCTGTTGCTCATTCTGGTATATAGGTATTCACCTATATTGCCGAGGCTTGATATATAAGTATACCTTCAGATCCAGCAGAGTTTAAATATAAATCAGGTTGACCTTGTTCTCCTTTCCTTGTCCTAATCTTAGAAGAATGTTGTCTACCTTAATTGTTCATTGAGTAGCTTCCTCTTGAGATTTAGAAATCTTGTTGGCATGGATGCAAGTAAAAAGATTCGGGGTGAGGAGCTGTTTGTTTCCAGAAATCAATGGAAGGTGGCCCCAACCTTATCAGAAAATAGAGCCCTGGATTATTATGGCCACAATAATTGGGAAAAAGGGTGATTTACAGTTGAATTTTGACAGCAAAATATTGGGAGATTGATGAGGCATAAAAACTTGTAAGAATTACAAATGAATGCAAGTTTGACAATTAACCAAAAAAAGTGCATAAACGCTGAAGTATTTACATGGTAGGTGTACCAAAATTCAAATATTAGATTATCAACCTCTGGGGGTTTTTTTTTTCATCCCTTCTTTTGAATGATGACTGTTTCAAGACTGACTGAAACTGTTCTGTTCTGTTTTAGTAAAAGCCTGCATTTATCTTTTCAGTGGCAACAGTGTGTTTTTAATTCTCTTCTTCTTTCACTGATTAGCTGGGTCCCATCTGCTTGCTTGTGATTGGAATCATCGCAGTACATTGCATGGACATCCTTGTTAAGTGCGCTCACCACCTGTGCCAGAAGTAAGGGGGAATTATGACAACTGCTATTCCTGGAAGAAAATGATTGTGATTATAAAATAGCTGAAATAACAGTGACAAAACTAGTTCTTTCAATAGAGACAGCAAAATATAGAGCAGGGAATAGGAATTAACATATGTTGAAGGCATGAAAATAATTTAATCATGTGGGGGAAGATTACACAATCCTGTTATGCTTCATTAGCTGTTGGAATGGCTTCAGATTGCACACTGTTTTCTCAAATGCTGCTAAAATGAATAAACAAAAAACGATGCTGGAGCCATCCATTTAGAAAATATACAGTTCATCTGTTTTCAAAGCTATTTCCATCCCTGGGAAAACACAGAGGTTCCTTGTTTATGGCATGCAGAAATAAAATAGATTTCTATTAACAAACCCTAGTGAAGTTTGGTTTAGACAACTAAGCTGGGCAACCCTTTTTGGGGAATGGGGTGGGTCTTTAAATGATAATTGAATTGCCTCCCCCAAAATCTCATGCTTTTTACAATGCTGCTGTTTTCTCTTGAAGCATTGTATGGCGCTAGAATTAGAATGACTCATTTTGGAGAACCTGTACCTAATTAAAGCTCAGTTGACCTTGATATTGAAATACTGCAAGCACACTGCTGGATTACATTGTATCTAAATTATGAGTCACCTACCTTAAGTCACCTGCAACCTCAATACGTGCTATTCTAGAACCCTGCCCAGTTTCCTGAATGATCATTTGAAACCACTAGACTGCTGGTTTCCAGATTGCCTTCAAAAGCTACAAAGCAGTATTCTGGTCCTTATCAGCTCTTCAGCAGATTGATCAGCAGATTTAAGGAAAAGTGTGCTTCCAGGTGTTTTTCTGTAAGATGGTTGAAAAATTGACTGGATTGCTAATGGCAACAGTATTCCATATTGGTATCTGAGAAGGAAGGAGGAAATCTTAATTTCTTCTTCCCAGTTCTGGTGTCCTGGTTTCCTATTGCTATTATCAGAGTCATTGGGAAAGGGGTAGGCTAAGCATCTAGAGCAATGCAACAATGCCCCAAATAGCTGTTCTATATTGGAAGGAGAGTGGTAGCAGCTTTTGGAAGAACATTCTATAAAAAAAACCCCAAGCTTTTATGAACTGCAGCTGACTTCATCGCAAAGGTTTATGCCTGTCAATAAAATTCATTAGCTAGAGAAGGTGCTACCAGATTCCTGATTTTTTTGCCCCATAGACTAATGCATCTCTCTTCCTACAATGTTTGCCTTTGCTCTATTGATGTAATAGTGAAGATTCTAATATTTGCAGATGTTTCTACTTCTTTTCTATACAGATAAAAACTTGCTGTATTGATTTTTCTCTGCATGAGAGATTTTATTGTCACATGAAACAAAATGAAAAAGATCAATGGTCTAGCAGAGAAGCAGGCCACATTTGAAGTTTCAAAAGATAAGATATACCTGTTTGGTGTTCTAAACATTAAACTCCACACTACACGCATGAGAATATCCCAAAAAGAAAATGAGAATTATAGCCACTGCTGTTAAGCATACATCAATATTTGAAATTTCTCTCTGGGTTTGTTTTCTTTCCCATCATTTTCTTTTGTCTTGTGCCATTACTGTGTTTCTTATATTGTTCTTTTAGGTTTAAGAATTGTAAACCACCCAAAATTATGGGTATGTAAACCACCCAAAATTATGATTTACAATTACAGAGCTTATAGGGCAGCATATAAATTTAATATATTATTTTTGTTGATCCTGCATTGCACTGTTTCTTCTTTGTCAGGTGTTGCCTGGTTCATTGAAGTCTCAACATTGATGGATTGGGAGATACATTTCTGATTTGATTGAAATGGGAGATTCTGCTTATGGCAGACATTTAGAGTTTCTTATCTGCAAATTTTCTTAGCTGTTGCTTTATTATTTCTAGTGCTTCCTTAATTTTCTTTTTTTTCCCTAGGTGATATTTCTTGATCAGATACAGTTTGGTCTTTGGGTTCTTCAGCTTTTTTTTCCTATTCATCTGTTCCAGCTTGCATGCATCTGGTCATAAAATGCTGATCTTAATTTCCAACCTGATCTTCCATTTTGGCGCTGCACTGTTTGGTTTTTGTTGATTTTCCATCCAAGGTATTCAATTATAGATCTGTGCTGTACAGTAGTTGATTTCTTTCGTACCGGGGGCTGGTGCTTATATTCGACATCTTGGCATCTTTTAATTCTTGTGCTGGGTTTTTTTTTGGAACAGGGTTCAGTGGAGACAACCTTATTCTGTTGTTTTTGTGCTGTTCTAGATGCTCATTTGTTATTGGTTTCAATTTTTCTTTTTTAACATTTGTTCTTTCTGAGGAGAAGGCAGGGGAGAGGTTTGGGAAGGCCTGGTTTGGGAATGAAAATAATTTGATACTGGCTTTCTCTCCTCCGGCTCTCTCTGGTTTGCCACTTTAGTCTGAGCTACTTCGGGCAAGGCTTTGATTTCTTTGCTCTGAGTAGACCTTTGCAGTTCTTCCAAAGCTGCTCTGAATACTTTTATTTTGTATTAAATTGATATTCATCTGCTGACCTGGTTCTTTTGCTTTTGTTTCTGGATACTGTTTCTACAGAACTGGTGCATTCTTTTCGAATATCCTTTTCTTGATGGACTTGGTTTGCAAGAACAGATTTCTTTATGTATTTGTGATGGGTAAACAAGTTTTGTTCTAGTAGTCTGGCAGCTGCTGGCCCTGGTTGCTCAGCGAACAGACCTGAGTCTTGTAGTTCGTTTGTTACCAGATATCCAGGAACTCCAACACCTACCGTGGTCCTTGTTGATCTTGTTGATGAACAATCTGGTATGGTTTGTCTAAATTATGTCTCACCATATTTTATTGGAGACATACATTTTGTCTGGCTCATCTGATGATGCCTCTCCAATATGGTTGAAATTCTGTCATAGCTCTCACAAGCCCCACAACCATGTCAAGGTGTTGCCTCACTGAGAGAACTTATTATTATGGTTGGTTGCATAATCAGTCAGATTTTTAGACTGGATTTGTTATTTTTATCACCCTCTTCAGTCTTTCCCTAGAACTAAGGGTAGGGAGATGTTGATTGGTGGTGTTAAAAGTATTGTTTCAAGAGACAAGCTGTTCCAAGTAAAATTGATATTTGAAATTGACTGATGGGGATTTTGTCAGTGTCGATGGTGTTCAAGTAGTGTTCCAGATGTTTTGGGATTCCATCAAAGATACCTATTACTGGCACTATCTTTGTTTTATTTTGCAACAGTTATTCTACTTCTATTTGTGGGTCTTTATGTTTTGTGATCCCCCCACCCAGTTCTTTCTCTTCTCTTCTGCTGTTTTCAGATTCGTCAATATCTACTATCCTGACTTTTTTTTTTGTCTTTCTTATCGACGGTTGTTAATGTGGCAGGTGCCTGTCTGTTTGAATTCTGAAGTCCCCAAACCCATTAGCTTCTTCATTCCCTATTCGTCGATACTTTGTCATCCTATTGTTTATAGTCAATCTGTATTGCAGCAGCTAATCTAGGTGATACACTCTCTCTTCAGCTTCTTTGCAGACCTGGCAATGAATGTCTGCTGCTGTGTTTTCAGTTCTGGCTTTATATACATTTATTCTTAAGGCTTGATCTTGTGCAGCCAGAATTAGTCCTTCTCTCTCTCTTGTTAACTCTTGGCCTGCCATGTCTCTTTTCTGTTCTCCTTTTGGTCTTTCTTGTAGGCCAGTTTGGTCTCTCCCATTACTCACTAAGCCTTTAGAGTACACTAGCTTCACTGCATCTTCTTCACTGATCTTCAGATACCCTCCCAGTGCCCTTTAATAAATATTAACATATCATTCATTTATTAATATTGGTTTATTTAGTTTTATTTAGTTTTAGTAATTAATAATTTAGTAAAAAGCAATATGTATTTTATAACTGCATGATGAAATATATAAACCATATAAATATAACATAATTTATATTAATAAAAAGAATATATAAATATAAAATAAATAATAATTAATAGGTACATTTTAATGAAAATAGTATGATTTGTCAGCCAGATTTTTAGACTGGATTTGGCATCGAGTCCTTCCCAAGGACTTAATGTTATTAAACTGAGCTGCTGTGATAGAATTAGATATGTATACCAGTGCTGCTGTATTCTTATATTCCCACTGTCAAGATGAAGAGCAAAACTTTGTTTTTCTCAACAGATGCCTTTTCAGAAAGCAGACTTTCCTCCTTACTATTCTAAATATCTCTGCTTTTCTTTTCTTTTTTTAAATAGGCATCAAAAACCATTTCTGGATTATGGGGATGCTGTGATGCATGGGCTAGAAGCTGGTCCCTTTTCATCACTCAGAACTCATTCTATCTGGGGAAGGTACTTATCTTATTTATAGCTGCGTTGTATCATCTGTGGCAGGGGTGTCAAACTCAAGGTTGCTTAGAGCTAGCTCACGGGGCCACCCTGGAAACAGTGAGCGACTGGCCTGTGGTGCCTCTGCCAGTGAAAATGAAGCTCTGGAGGCCGCATACAATCCTCCTGAGTTCCGTTTTTTCTGGCAGATGGTTGCTGGATGTTGTCACAGCTGAAAATGGAGCTGGGGAGGGCTGCGCATGGCACTTGTGAAAATGGTGCTCCTGCAGAGGGTTGCAGGAGGTCCTCACAGCCAAAAACGGCGCTCGGGAGCCTGTTTTCGCTGGCAGGGTGCTCGAGCCACCACAGGTGCTGCTGACATGAATGACGTCAAGCTGGCCACTCCCACCCTGTTATATCATCTATGGCAGGGCCACATGAAACACAACCCTGATGCGGCCCTCAATGAAATAGAGTTTGACTTCCTTGATCTATGGTGATCAATTTAAATTGTCCCTTAAAATGGGCCTAAGTTTTTTTTCTATGTTGGTTGTGAATTTTATG
>JANHFR010001476.1:51690-66562 GCA_032468015.1 Mimophis mahfalensis | reverse complement strand
TTCGACTTACGAATTTTTCGACCTACAAATGCGCATTCGGAACGGATTAAATTCGTAAGTAGAGGGACCACTGTACAGGCATAGGAACTACAGTATAAGGGGAGTGGGAGTACCGGTGACAAAATATATATAATGATGACACAAAGCAAGCTCTTATGCCCTTGCCTACAGTATTGCATTAAAAGTAACTATAAAAACTTGGAAGTTGCATCATAATGTTGTGATGTATGTTTCATCATTTTGGCATGACTTTAGTCAGGAAAAGATTGCCCGGGCAAGCAGACCCTAAAGCTTTTTTTCAGGTTCCCTGGATTCCACTGTTATTGATGGTGCAACGATTAGTAGTGTGGATTCCTGTCATTTTGAGCAAAAATAATACAAACTACATTGCAAGCTATAAAGTAGGAATAATTGTAACTTTTAATAGCAATAGGTCTTCCTCAACATCCCTCAAAAATCCAGATAGAAAAACATGAGAGGCAGACCCCTGTGCAACATTGTTAAATGTGGCTTGCATCCCACAGAAGGTTGCCCACCCTGATTGTGATTATGTCTCACCGTGAGAACTATTTCACCAATGGCTGCATCCTCACTGATGTCGGCTATATACAGATCTTGGCCAAATTCTGGCACATGATCATTTATGTCTGTGATGTTGATCAAAATCATTGTGACGTCACTGAAAGATGTAGAAGTTTTTCTTATACCCTCGATGGTTAAATAATATTCATGGGCAACTTCAAAATCCAGAGTTCCATTAATGTACAGGATGCCTACGAATAAAGACAGAATTAAAAAAAAAAACACACACACACACAGAGCCCAAACTCTTATGAAAACTGGCTACTTTGAAATTTTTTAAGCATTCAAAACAAACAAGCAACCCAAACTTGATGGTCATTGGGTGCCATCTAGTGGTAATAGGACTGCCACATGAACTGCCTTATGGGCACATCTCTCAGATGAATCAATATTTTTTTAATTAGAAATTTCAAGATTTATTGAGTTTTGAGTAGGAACGTTAAAAAAATGAATGCAAGGAATGAACAATAAGTTTGATATTTCTCTAAATTCTTTCTCTGTCTGAAACCTTAATAGGTTCATAATTAAATAAGTAAAGAAATAGATCAGGGATAAAATAAACCTTGTAATAAGAAAACAATTGGTAGACTGGATTATTTGCTGAACAAAGAACTCACCAGTGCTTGAATGGAGCCTGAACTTCCCGAGATCATTTCCGCTTGTGATTTCATATCTAATCTCTGTGTTTGCAATGGTACTTCTTGTCAAGGTAGATAGATCCAAAACTTCTGTCCCAACAGCCACATTCTCCTTTACCTCAACTAAGTATTCTGTGCTGAGAAATACTGGCAGATATTCTTTTAGATCCACAACTGAGACAGTCACAGTTGTAAAAGAAGAGAGGGACTGCGGAACCCCCCTGTCCTTGGCCAACACGGTCAACTCCAGAAGTGAAGGGGATTCCTTCAGAGGCTTCTCCAGAAGGATTACACCAGTTACCCCATCGACTGAAAAATGGCCATTAGCTGACTCAGCAAGATGATATCTCACCTCACCATTGAGACCTGGAAAATATCAAACGAAAAACATCATGCAAGAATTCACTTGATTCAGGAATTATTCATTTAGAAATGGGATGAACTGGAGGGAAACTAGTACCTGCCATGATTTATTTTTGCAATTTTTTTTAATTTATCTCCAAAGTTAAAATACAAAAGAAAAAGAAAAAAATAAAGAAGGTATCAACTACAAACAAAAAAAACCCAACCGAACAAAGTGCAATAATAAAAAAAGTGTGTGAAACAAATAACAAATATACCATTAACATTCAGTATAAAATGCCCACCCTGATTAAATGCTGAAAAATATATCTCAAATACGAGGTACATTCCCCCTCCCCTTACGTAACAGGTCTACAGCTAGTTATTATTCTCCCATCTTTATTTATTAAAAAAATACTATGTTACATATAAAGATGTCATCAATGTGGAAATCTGTTGTGCATCTATCAAGCTGATCCAGTGTCTATTCACTTAAGACAAAAAGTTAATAGGTAACCTCAAAACCAAGAACATGCCATCTTCTCTAAGCATTGAAAACAACTGCACACAACTTAGGATTTGGGAAGGACTTACTTTCATCAGGATCCTTTGCAAAGACAACTGCAATGGGCGTTTTGATTGATGTATTATCATAGATGGCTACAGCACAATGACTGGGATAGAACCTGGGAGCATTGTCATTTGTATCCTCTACGTGCACAGTAATTTCCATCTGGCAAAAACGCCCTCCTCCATCTGTTGCCTTGGCAACAAGGTGATACTTTGATTTCAGTTCCCGGTCCAATAATGTAGAAGTAGTCAGTTCTCCTAGCAAGTATAGTTGGAAGACAAAGATTTGGTGCAGGACTTTCAGTATCACTATGGGCAAAATTCCTTCTATGCAAATATACATTTTTAAACGTAAGAAAAAAGGCAAATAGAAAAAAAGGATGCAAATTTAAGTGCTGACCAAAGGTTTAAAAATGTGATCTTTTTTATGGACATCACAGAACTCATTAGAATTACATTATCTAAAAACTATAATATTCTATGAATTGATACCTAAGGAATCTTCATCTTCCACTGGAATTGTGTGGCCAATAAATTTAAATCAATTATAATAACTTTTCAGATTTGGGCTAATCTTTTATAAGACTATTTTGCAAAAAAATACCCATGCATACTCATTCACATAAAGAATGAATCTATCTTAAGTCTTATAGGAGCCCTAGAAGGTAGTACCCAAGGAAACCTCATTTCTTAATGCAAAGTCTTCTTGCATCCTAAGAACAAGAAGGAAAACACTAGACAAGACTATTACAGTGAGTTTTGGTGCATAAGAAGTGAATAATATTTTACACTAAATTAAATAGTTTTTGTAGGAAAAATCCCACCCACGTTTTACAATATGGGGACATATTTATGCCAATCAAGAGAGAAATACCAATCTCAGTATTTCAATTGAAGAAGTCTTCAAGATACACTGAAAAGTCTGCCTGCTTCTGCTTTATAGTAAACAGGAGCAGACTATATTATTAATTCTAACATGTGCTGAAGGAATGGGCATGAACAGCAAAACTATTCCTTTAAAAAGATGTAACAATTTTACCTGTATAAGAGTCCAGTCTGAAATCCTCAGCACCAACTCCATGAAGGCTGTAAGTGATCTGACCATTGCTACCAGCATCAACATCTGTAGCCAACACTTTAAGAACAGAAAGACCTTGGGATGCATCCTCTGAAACTTTCCCTTCGTATCGTGTCTGGAAAGGAAGGAAATTATTTCACCAAGTTAATAGGTGAAATTAATATGAACAATATGCCTGTTTGTTAACCAATAACACTGAAGGGCAATCACAGATGGGCTCCTTTCTGCTACCCTAATGCTATCCAACATTATGTTACTCCAAGGTAATAATAATTCATGAATCCTCCACGATGAGCAACTAATAGAAGTTTTGTGCAGACGAGTAATTATTCAAATAATTGCTCCATAATTGTGAGTTCTCCAGGTCAACCCTGGCACCATATCAATATAGAGCCTGCGCATACATGTTTGTATAATTTCAGAATGAAGCCTTTTACATGCATCTACAATTACCTGCTTGCATTCAGGGCTGTTATCGTTTACATCAAGGACTAAAATCTCCACCTCTGTGGCTGCTTGAAATTTTCCATCAGATACCATGACTTTGAGCAGATATTTTTCTGTTTCTTCCCTGTTCAGAGGCTTCTTGGAAAAAACCTTCCATTTCCCATCAACTTCACTGACACCAAATTGCCCCAGAACATCTCCTTCTGATAAGACAAAGAATATATGGTTATGAAAAATAAGAAGTGTTTCAGGTTTCAAGGTAACAAAACGAGGCATATACCTGGAGCCTTTTAGATATTGGCCACCCATGTTATGTGTAGGGCCAGAAAATTTATTTGCCCTGTGGCAAATAAACAATATCATATAGATAACTGATTCTGGCTTAATTCATAACATTTAACCAGGAGACTGATTATGGTATGCACTGAAGCAGCTATTTTATTACCCTTTCACTCTGTTGGCAGACACAATTTTACCAACTATAGATTAATCACGAAGATACACAGGAAACTGACTAAACCATTCTTCTTAGTTCTATTCTATATCTGTGCTGAATAAATGACAAATTATAAAGTGTGCCTCCACAGTTTATAGTTATCATGCAAAGACACATATATTAGTTGGTTACAGACTGGAGTATACAATTGATATGACAGTTGCCATATATGCATAATTACTTTTTGATCATTGATCAGATATGTAACTCAGGACTGGCATTAAAACTGCAGGTTCAAAATAATGCAGCTGCATTTGACTAACAGCAATGATGTTTTAGAGTCAGATAAATGTCATAAAGTTAAATCACAATGCATTTTAGATCAGAATTTTTCTTATAGCAATTATTGAGCCTGGTGTAGAAGATCTCTATATAATAAGACCCAATAGAAAGTGCACTTTCTAACAATATTGGCATGTAGCTATTTTTCTAAACATTTAGTCTCAAAATATCTCCCGATAAGTCATACGTTGCATCAAATGGCCACTGTTAATAATGAAAATCATCTTACATTTGCAACTGTAGAGATATCAGCAGTATTAATTTACAGAAAAGGGTGCTTTTAAAAGTTAAGTAAATTTATCCAAAGCCCCCTCTCCTTTTTATACCAAATCTTAAAAAGCATAGATACTTACCAGTGATGTAACACACAACCTGTCTATTTTCTTCTGAAAGATCTCTGTCAATACTATTAAGAGTGGTAATAATCTGGCCAGGCTCAGCATTCTCAACGATTGATCCTTTGTAAAAAATTTTGGAGAACTCTGGAGCATTATCATTTTCATCAGTGACAGTGACTTCTACTAGAGCTTGAGAAGAAAGTTGGATCTTCTTTCCGTGATCTGAAGCCACAACAAAAAATTTGTAGCTTTTCTGAACTTCACAGTCTAGTTCTTTAAGGGTCACAATCCAGCCATTTTCACTATCGATAGTGAAGAATTCTCTGATGTAGCTCAATTCTGATCCTAGGCTATAGGTCACTTGCCCATCACTGCCCGTATCTTGGTCATTAGCAGTTATCTGAATCACAGGGGTCCCTGCTGGCATGTTCTCCATAACAAAAGCTCTGTAAGGATCTGCCTCAAAAATAGGTTTGTTATCATTGACATCTTTTACGTGGATGTTTATGGATACTAAAGAGACCAACTCAGTATTCTTATATGAAGAATGAGCCAAGACATCTACTTGGTACCATTTCATCTTTTCATAGTCCATTGCCTTCTGAACAGTCAAGACCCCTGTTTGTTTATCCAAAGTGAATATCCCTTCCTCATTACTTTCAGCAGAGGTTCCTTCTACCAGACTGTAGATGATGGGTTCTTCTCCTATAGCTCGAACTACTCCTATTTCTGAACCTTCCGGGAGATCTTCAGATGCTGAGAAGGTATATAATGGTTCAGAAAATCTTGGCAAAGACACTTCCCTTGGAACAACTTGAAGCTTCACTGGGACAACTGAATGCCAGTGGGGAGGCTTGGCATCTTCAGCTTTGACTCTAAATATCACTGTTCTGTTTTCTAGTCCCTTGAGACTCTCCTTGACTACGACAACACCTGTGAGAGTGTTAATCTCAATCACATCTTCTGCAATGACTTCCTCCACTGTATCAACAGAGTAGATGACATCAGCATTTACTCCTTCATCGGCGTCATAAGCTAAAACTTGGATGACTGGAGATCCCTTTCTCATGTTGGACTGAATAGACAAGAGGTATTCAGAAGCTTTGAACTGAGGTGGATTGTCATTTTCATCTGTAAGTATTATTTTGACAGTACAAAATGCCACCTTTCCTCCCCCATCCTTGGCCATGATTTTAATATCAACAACTCTTTCTGTAGAATTTTCTCTGTCCAGTTTCTGCAATGTTTCAATGTGCCCCTTGTTATCTATTAGAAACTTCTCCTGGCCAAGTTTGTTTATGATGATATAATTTATGGTGCCATAAGCACCATCATCTGGGTCAATAGCTGACAGCTCAATCACTTTCGTTCCTATTTTTGCATTTTCAGCTAATACGGCTTCATAAACATCCTGCTGAAATGCCGGGCTATATTTATTTACATTAGTTGTGTTAATATACACTGGCACAGTGGTCTTAAAAACTCCATCTGAAGCAGAAACCCTAAGACTGTAAAATGATTCCAGATTTTTTTTGCAGTGGTTTAGTGTGGAAATGATACCAGAAGTGCTGTCAATTGTGAAATGCCTTTTCTCATTTCCTGAAAGTATCACATATTCCAGTCTAGGAGTATCTCTGCTGTCAGGATCAAAAGCCTGTACCTTTACGACTACCTGACCACAGCTGACCATTTTACTCACATTAGCCTGATACTGAAGTTGACTGAATTTTGGTGGGTTGTCATTGATATCCAGCACGCTGACAATCACAAGAACTTCACTGCTGAGTGGGGGCAGCCCATGGTCTGTGGCTCTAACTTTAATATGAAATTCACGGTTCATTTCGTAATCTAGACCCTGAGTTGTTGAAATTTCACCAGTGCTACCATCAATGCTAAAGAACTTTGAAGCATCTGAGCGATCCTCTAAAATCTGGTATGAAACAAGTTTGTTCAACCCTGAATCTTGGTCAGTAACCAAGAGCTGAATTATAGGGGTCTGAGCTGGCACATCTTCTGAGACAGACACTGTATAAACAGTCTGTGAAAATAAAGGGGAATTATCATTAACATCCTCAATGTGAACTTCCACAATTGCCTCTGAATAGGAACCAGCTGCTGTTTCTGTAGCTCTGACAGTAAATGTATGCTTTGCATCAGATTCATAATCCAGTTGGCTTGTGGCCACAAGCATGCCTGTCTTGAAATCAATATGGAACAGTCTGAGAACGTCTTTTTCCACAATGTTATATATCAAGCGTAAACCTTCAGGGCTTCGAGCCTGGAGGTGGAGAATGGGAGTGTAGGGTGGACTGCTTTCAGGCACCTTTGCAGTATAGAAGACACTTTGGAACAGAGGGCTAGATTTGTTCTTCACCATTATGATAATCTCTTCCTCAGCATACAAGGGAGGCTCACCGGTGTCTCGGGCAATAACAGTCAGTGTGTATTTATTTAACGTTTGCAACTCAAGTGGTTGTTTGAGTGAGATGTCTCCTGAATAGGGGTCAATCCAGAAATGCTGGTAGTCTTCTACAAAGGAGTAGAAAATGACTCCGTTATTTCCCAGATCCCCATCTGTTGCAGAAACCGTAAAGATAATATCACCTGGCTCAGTGCCAGCCTGTAAAGCTATATAATAAGGTAGGTTTTCAAACTGGGGTGGATTATCATTAATATCATCCACTATTATTCTTACAAATGCTTGAGATACCCCAGGTGGATTTCTAATATCTTTTACTTCCACTGCTATTTCATACACATCTTGAATTTCACGATCAAACTTCATGTTTTTGGTCTGTAGCACTCCTGAAGATGGAATCATTCTGAACCAATCTGTGCCATTCAAGACAGAGTAAAAAAGTGGTTCATTCAGTTGATTCCCAATGACACCAAGAGCAATAATGATCTGAACTTCTGTGGAATTTTCCTTTACTGTGGCTAAATATACATCTTGATCAAATTTTAAAATGCTGTCCTGCGGCTCAGTAAAATGTAGTCTGACCAATGTACTGGCCACGTATAAACCATCTCCAGCTCTAATTGTAAATTCATGATAGTTTCCTACATTAGTATGATTTAGTACAGAGATAGCACCAGTTGTTTTGTGGATGAAAAAAGTATTCGTAAGGTTCCCTTCGGCTATACTGTAGATTACTTCAGAGTCTGCATCTTCTGCATTAACTTTTAAAAGTTCCATACCATCATGAATAGGACGTATCACAGAAAGGTCATAAAAACTTTTGATAAACACTGGAGGACAGTCGTTTATATTTCTGATATAAATGGTGACTTGAACAGGTTTCGAAGCAAACAAAATGGGATTTCCACTATCATGAACATGGACACCAAAGTGAAAAACAGTATTATGTTCATAATCTATATCAGCACAAGTAGTAAGAGTGCCCATATTTTGGTCTATTTTGAAAAAAGCCATGGCTTCCATCTCCAAAATTTCATAAATCAACAAAGCATTAGAATCCTGGTCAGCATCTGTTGCGTTTACCACTAGCGGTACATTGTTTTCATCCATAACTATGCTACCAAATGGAACATTCTCATCGATCCAACCAATAAAAGAAGGCTTATCAAAGATAGGCAGGTTGTCATTTTGGTCTATGAGATAAACAAACACTGGAACGTCCATAAATGATCCTGCCATGTTGGTGCCCCGAATTTTCAGCTGGTAAGATGAAGTCTGTTCAAAGTCTAAGCTCTTCTGGGTAGAGATAAGTCCAGATTGATAATTGATAGAAAAGAAGCCATCTTTATCTCCAGCTTTTATTTCGTAAGTAACAAATGAAGAGCTTATAGCCGAAACAAGGATTACTGGAGAGCCAATGACTGCAGATTCACTGATCTCTACAACATATTCTTCTTCTGTAAACTGTGGGGGAGTAGCATCAGAAGGCTTAATATAAATGTTCACAGTAGTTGAATCTTTCAGCTGGGGAAAACCTTGATCTTCAGCTTTTACTGTGAGAGTAAATCTTTCTTGCTTGGATTGATCTAACTTCTGAGAAACTGTAATAATTCCAGATAACTTGCTGATGGTGAAAAAGCCTCTGCTATTCCCTGAAAATAAGCAAGCAAATGTTAAATGAAAAATTGAATTCTACAATGTTTACTGTTTTCCACCAGACTAGTTTGTTAAACTTAAATGTACCTTTTTTTTTTAGTTCCTGGGAAGAAGTAGAATTTTTTTTAAGTAGTTAAAAAATTTTTTTGCCTTGCCCCCCCTTTTTTGGTCAATTTGGTCTTTTTAAAACTAAAGACGTGGAAAATAGGTATATTACATTTCTAGTGCATGAATGTACCCATTTCCTCTGAAAGCAAAAACAACAACGCAAGCTGAATATTCTGGGTCTAGCCCTTTGATGATGCCATTGTGCCACACTCCCTAAGCTCTCTCTTAAATAAATTAAAGTGTACCAGCTGATGACTCTGGAGACACTGATGCTATCAGAGACGATTGTCTTTAAGCAGGTCTGTTTACTTTCTTACTTTCCTTGTTCTCAAAACACTCTAGCAAACAATTTTGGAAGGCAGAAAAAATGGCGCCACCCTCTGTCAATCTTCCAGTCATTCTGAAAGTCAGTGCCTCACACACTTCCCTGCTTTAATTCTGTCTCTTACACACACATGTGCATGTGTGGTCAAATGTGCGTGCACACACACATACACAGAGAGCATGTAGGTTCAGAAAAACCTGCCGACAGATGGGAAAGTGACTGGTATTTGCTTTCCAGATACAGAATGACGAGAAGGGCATAGAACCAGGGGAAATGATGCCAAAGTAGTTCAGTCTGTTCATAATTTGATGCTTTGAGTCAAGAAGCCTCAGCCCAAGATGGAAAACCCCCAGATATTAACAGCAAATGTGCTCTTTGGTTCAAAGAAGAGTGCTGGGGGTTAGAAGAAGGGAAACAACAGAAAGTGTTCATGGACCAGTTGGTTCTAATTTTCTTATTCTATTTTTTTTTTAATCCCATTTATATGCCACCCTTCTCCGGAGACTCAGGGCGGCTTACAATCTGTTAAGCACAAATCAATGTGCTTAGAAATAGCTTTCATTCCTTATATATAACTGCTTATTTAATATTGAATATATAGTAGATCCAGAACAATATGCATATCTGACATATAGCATTGATGTAGTTAAACACACAGACCAAAAAAAATCTTCACCAGGCAGTGCGTATAGGTGCCTTACCTGCTTCAAGGCAATAGTGGACTTCAGCATTAACTCCTTGATCTGGATCCAGGGCATGGACTTGCACTAGTTCTGTGCCAATTGGAGCTACATCCAGAATTTCTGCTTTATAATGGAGGCTGGTGAACTGTGGAGGGTGGCTGTTACAGCCCTCGATATGAATGACAATTCGGGCAAAGTCTCGCTTGATAGGGACATCCTGATCCCGTACCTGAACAGCCAATGAATCAACCACAGATACTTTGTTTAAGCAACATTACATCACAAATAAGACTTAAGTTTGTAATATAATCTTGAATGTATTCTTTCTCATTTTATCCATCTCTCTTTTTAAAAAAAAATCATTAGATGCAACAAACACACTTTAGAAACCCTGCTGCAACCTGCCCACAACCCATAAGGTAAACCGGAAGAGGATAGAAATTAAGTAAATCATTTATTTTCTGGTCCTCACATACCATCACTGTTAAAGTATGCAATGGCATGGACTGAGCATCAAGGTCTGATACTGTGACAAGCGTGCCACGGTTGGGGTCTATTTGAAATAGTTTCAAGCTTCTAGGATCTAAGCTGCTATGGAGGGTATAGATCAACCCTTTCCCATGGTCCTGGTCGACTGCACTGACGCCAAGGAATTCTGTCCCAGGGGGTGTGTCTTCTGGAATGTGAGCTTCATAGTGGTACTCCAAAAACCGTGGTGGATGCTGGTTAATGTCAATCACATGGATGTAAGCCTATAAGAAGTAGACAAAAAGCAAGCAATAGAGAAGGTCAGTAATAGGGCTATGCAAGCGTCTCCTTTCCATGATGGTACAAGATGGCTTTGGATACACAATTTGTGTGTATGGTCTGTTCCATGAGTTCCTAATTCCTAAAACATGAATTGCTATTGTTCACTTTAGAGCCTTCATATTTCTTCCTTGGTATCCTTTACCTTGAACAAACTGTTTCAAAAGTGTGTATGTAGGGAAACACTATACAGACAAATGCACAATGATGACACTTCTACCCTTTCTGATGTTTACCCTTTTCCTTATTCTCACAGTTTTTCCTTATTCTCACAGTTCTTCTGCTTATTTATGTACAAATTCATGTAACCTTATTATTTGTCTATGAATTAATGCAAAGCAGTTGTTAGTGGAAGAGGAGCGAGTTTGCACAATGTATCTTGTGGAAAGTCATCTTTATGGTTTGAGAATCTGCACGAGGAATTGCTAACAATACTTATACCTTGGTCAAACATTACCATGGCAGCTAAATCTAGCTTCTACTGTACTTGCAAGCACCTGGTTGCATAAGAAGATAATACAATGAGCCTAGAGCAAGTTTCAAATTTTGGTGGTCTGGCAGATATCCCAAGATGCCAGATGCTGCTACTGGGTTTGATTTGATGGCACAATATGTATTGTAATGATATCAGGACTTTATCCCAAAATGAAATCATCTAGTTTATTACAGCTAGTTATATGTAAATGAATGGAATCTTAGCCAAACCAGACTGAGATGGTAATAGTAAAGAAGAAAGAGGAAGAATGAAATAATGCCAGGAAGCAGCAGCTGGTGAAGAAACAAAATGAATATAGAGCAGTGACTAGTTTGGCTGCCTCAATATACTTACCCCAAAGCAAGTATCAAATTAAAGAATACTTATTTGTTTTATGAAATGTATAGAGTTGCCCAACTCAGCTAGCATTAGGCATTTATGATAAAAATAACTGGTAATGGTCCCCCTTCTCCACTATGCATCATAAATTGACTACAGCTTAGTAAAAATAATGTAAACTAAAAAGAATAAGGCCTAATTATAGAAGAAACAACCAATGGAAATAGAATTTCATCCCAGGGTGGGAGGGAAGAGCTAGGTCTTCAAGATTTGCTTGAAAGACAAGAAGCTTGGGGCAGTATGAATTTAGAGTATATTGTTCTAGAGCAGGGCTGGCAAACTCATGTCGTCACGGTGGCGTCACATGACATATCGAATTTTTTTCCCTCTTTGCTAAACCGAGCATGGGCGTGACCAGCGCATGATGCATCCAGCCTGTGGGCTGGGAGTTTGACAGCCCTGTTCTAGAGACAACATTTTAAGCACATTTCCTGGGACCCATCTTGGAAAAGAACTTCCTTTCTTCAGTAAAACCCAAGCCCATGATTTTGCAATAACAGGTTCACTACCTATCCAACAATCAATGTTAAAATAAGCAGAGAAAGAAGTTCCTGGGACTGGGATTGTGATGTTAGCCAAGCTACTGAAAGATGACCCTTGGTAGCAGAATAAAGTTCTAAGACATTCAAAATGACACTGAGCTACTACTGAATCCCAGTGGAAAGGCACTCTCAGTATGGATTACCCATACTTTTCTACATTATATATAATGTTCAAAGCCCCCAATAAAATAATAATCAGACTAGTTTATTGCTTAAAGGAGCTAATAATCAGACTAGATCTTTGTTTAAAAGATGTCCCCTATACAAGTAATATACTCCAGTCCTCAGCTGCCATGAAAGATGACAATTGTCAGAGATGGAACCCATGTCTATAATTCCAGCTAGACAAGGCTCTATTGAAGCAGTTTATTGGAACACACATTGGTCATATATGAGGAAAGAAGTAAAAAAAAAAAAAAAGGAGACCAGCTCTTTACCTCACCTTCCTCAACAGTCAATGAATCTTGGCAGAGTCTGGAATTAGAAGTGAATTTATAGTAGATTTGCAATCTTTTTGGATTTTCAATCATCAATTATTGAAGTAGAAATTTAGGAAAGAATCTCTGAGTAAGGATATCCTTCTGTTTATTTGGCTTCAATGAATGACCAATAGTACTTTGGACCCTTCTTCCCCAAATGTCATCACATTATAGACAATATTTTGTTTACTGGTTCTAATCCACCAGAACTGGGTGGATTTACCCAGTGAGAACTGGGTAAATTGATCATTTTAGAGAAAGTTTAACTCTAAACTTGAGGCGATAATCCAACTGGCATGTGATTATCTAGTACGTTTCTAAAACAGATGTTACAGTGAGTACTATGTAGAGACCATTATGAAAATGTTGTTCACATTACTGGGCTTTGAGGCACTGACCTGTGTCTTAATGATGCTTGATCCATCTGTGGCTTCTATGGTGAGATTGTAGTTTGATCTTTCCTTGGCATCTAGAGTTCTTGCAATAACAATGCTGCCAGTGCTCTTCTCAATGTCAAAATTCATAGCATCATCACCACCTTAGAAGAGAGGGAGGACTTTAGAAATAAAGAATTATGATGGAGGCTAGATGTCTGAACATCGTCCTCTCCTGAAGAGGACCAGAGGAAAATAATCCTTTCTGTTGGCAGCATTTGTAACAAGCTCACTCATGGAGTTTGATTAGAAACATTTAGAGGGAGGAAGCAGAATGGCATAAAAGTTGGGTGGGGAATCTCTGTGAAAGGTTTCTATTGTCACTGCTGATCTTTGTTTATTTACTTTATATACAGTATTGACTTAAGAAGGTAATGTCTACCTGTAATGCAGTGTTACTTAAGGTAAAGGGAGGGGATTGACATCAACCAGGGAAAGGCAGGAGAGCAGGGAATATTGGGGCAAATTGGCAGAGAGAGGATATATTCTGGCTCCACTTCAAGGAGCAATGCTTAAGCCAGATCCGCTCTCTTGCTTAGGCCCTGTTGAGGCTTGCCCTGTTTCCTGGAGGACTTTTTCAGTCCATTCCCCTGCTCACTTCCTTTTTTGTAATTCTTTAATGGATGATACTGATCTCTCTCTCTCTCTCTCTCTCTCTCTCTCTCTCTCTCTCTCTCTCTCTCTCTCTCTCTCTCTCTCTCTCTCTCTCTCACACACACACACACACATTTTGAGAAGTCTTTATTGAAGATTCCAGCTCTGAATTAATATTGCCCAGAAATTCCCTCTGCCAACAAACAGAACACCGTGAAGGAGTTGAGTTCAAGGCAAGGCAAACCCGCTGTGTCAAGACAAGTCCACAAAGTCAAGGCAAGTCCACAAGACAAAAGTTAAGTCCAAGAAGCAGGGCCAACTCCACAAGGCAAAGTAAATCAACCGGACAGAGACAAGTCCAGAATCCATGAAACACAGTCCAAAGTCATGGATCATGAGCACAGGAGAATCATAAGCACAGGAGCACACACAGCCAGGAAACTGACACATTGTTCCCAGCATTGGCTCCCTCCTTCCGTGTGAGCTTCTGCTGATGTGTCATGAGTAGTCAGGCTGATCATCTACTCCTGCCTTTCTTCCGCCTTATGTGATCTTGTATCAGGTGGAGAAGGCAGTTCCTGTTCCTCATTGCTGATTGGCTGCAGCGGCGTGCCCCATCCCCCTAAGGCCTCACAGCTGTTCTGCTGCAGCTGTGCCTCAACTATCCCACTCTCAGCTTATCTGGTCGGTCTCCCTGTAGTGGCTCCACCTCACTTGGACTTGCAGCCTATTAGTGGGTTATTTGGCCATCATGAAAATGCTCCTACAGGAGATGTGGAGTAACATATGAGGTTCTATCAAGGATTTAGGATCCTTTCTGATACAACCTATCAACTAGAATGCAATGTACATCTATTAACTGCCAAGGATTTCTGTGAGATGTTTAACTACACAAGTAGATACCAGGTCAGATCTTGGAACCATGAATGAATAAATGGATATGAAACTGGCAAGAAATCGTCAAGGACTTCCTCAATCATTTGTGTTAGCTATCTCTGTCTTTTCCTCTGAAATCAGTGGTAGTTTGTAAGTGGACACAGAGCTTAACATACACAACAGACGAACCCCCCCCCCCAATTTTATGATATCAAAGCCAAAGAGGTGTCTATATAATCTCAGATCATTTTTATAATGGACATGTTGTAAAATATATAGACATATTCTTTTTAATTAAACTA
>JANHFR010001472.1:147738-158191 GCA_032468015.1 Mimophis mahfalensis | reverse complement strand
AAAACATACAATTAAGCAATTAAAATTTAAAATTACCAGTCAATCCTTGTTAAAATTGAAATTAAATTAGGCTAGACAAGCTTGATGGAAGAGCCAGACCTTAAGGGTGTGGTGGAAGGACTGGAGGTCAGGATGACTCGAATCTCTGGGGGTAACTCATTCCACAAGGTAGGTGCTCCCACAGAGAAGGCTCTCCCCCGGGGGGTCACCAGCCAACATTGTTTGACTGACGGCACCCTAAGGAGTCGGCCAACTCCGTGGGATTGTACTGGATGGTGGGAGGTTATCGTGGCAGTAGGTGGTCTCGCAGATACCCTGGGCCTAAGCCATGGAACGCTTTAAAGGTCATGACTAACACCTTGAATCGCACCCGGAAGACGACAGGTAGCCAGTGCAGGCCACGCAGAAGTGGTGTAACGTGGGAGTGTCGAGGCATTTGTTTTATATGTATATTTTTTATTTGTATATGTTTTTCTTTAGCTTTCTTTTATTCATGTTTTTCTTTAGTTTAGTAATATATAAATATCAGGCTAGTTAAATATCTAATCTGATATTTATATACTACTAAAACTCTACTTTTTGTAACCTTCAGTTAGGTGAAACAGCACATGACAGAGCACTGAATCAACAGATCTCAAATGGGCTAATTAAAAGAAAGCATCCAAAATCCAAAACTCATTATTCCGGCAGATTGAAATTGGCACAGTTGTAGCTGGTACAGCAACATTGGGCTGCCACAGTCAGCTGTGGTCATGTGACTGTCATTTCCAATGTACCCTGCCATCTTTCCACAAGGAAAGTCAAAACAGGGTAAAAGCCATGTAATTTCTCTCCTTGGTTATTCCATTCTTTCTTTCTCCCACAATGGAAACTTTCACGGGTCCATTTTTCTTAAAGCCTTTCTTGTAGTCCATTTGCCCTTTCAAGTAACTCCTACTTTTCAAGCTACTAATATGTTTCTTTTTCTAAGAACACATTACTTGCTCCTTTCTCAGGGTGATGTTCTTATACCCAAACATGTATATTGGGGGTAACACCTGGAGGAATTGCTCCAGGACTACCTCATCTAGGAAGGATTTCCTCTTGGTTAATTCACCAGGTCATTTTCATTTCCAACCTCAGCTACAAAGCCCACTTAATCCTTCCTGAGAATTTTAAGGATATTAAAATAACCTTTGCTGGTATATTAAATCTGTTACCTGATACCAATACAAAATAACTTCTTTTACTGTTTTGAGCTCTGTTATTTCCCATGCTAGTAAACTGGTATAGACCCTAAGTGCTTTTTTCAGTTAGGCATTCTTCCTCTGGCTATTTACGAGCTATGCTATCTCCCTCAAATATAACAAAAGGCGATTCTAATTTATTTCTCACTAGATGATTACCCAGCTTTGCCCGGGTATAGTTGTCCTGGAGCCAGCTGCCTCCCTAAGGTTTGAAAAGGCCTCATCTCATCCCAGCCTAGGCCCTAGGCTTGGCCCCCACCTCATGTATCATCCCGGCCTAAGCCTATGCCATATCATTCTGGCCTAGACCATATCATCCCAGCCTAGACCTTGGCCTGGAGAAGCCTCTGAGGGGGAAGGTCTGGGACACGTCCGTAAACTGTAGATTAGTATCTCTATGGCTCCATGACCATCCGCCAGCCACCCAGCCACCCACACTCTGTTTTATATATATAGATCTAAATTTTGGAAAGATATCTCATAAGATCCATCCCTTGCTACCTCAGAAACTGAATTGGGAGAGGTGTTTCCCCACTGGGGATTCAATTCCTTTAAGAAGCACTATAAGTTCCTTTAGCTCTTCTCTTCAGATCTCTTTTTCCAATCTGTCTTTCTCTAAGCGGTCTCTTTGCTCAGTTTCCCTCCATAACCTATTTTTTCTCCTCTTTTCTGGGAACTTTCCTTTTCCATTCCTCTTATTTTTTAGCCATCACTTGTCTCTCCATTTGTTGCCAAAGCTTCCTCATAATACTTATCAGGGCTTCAGATAGATCTGGTTTATTTCCTGAGTTGGCTCTCCCTCCACAGATTCCAGTTCATCCTCTTTCTCTATTTCAAGCTGCCTTATGTAAGTTGTTGGATGAGTCATGTGCTGAGATACTCCTACTTACCTCTAGATCTCAAACACTTTGTCTTCCAGTCTTTCCCCCCCTACAGAAAGATCATCCTTTCCTTTGCAAGCCTTTTATTCTTTATGTTTGGATACCAAACTATATCCCATCATTGCCACCATTTGTTAATGGGTTTTCTTCATGTGGTACAGTACACAGAAACAAAGACTGTACTTGTTTTTCTGCACACAAAATGACTTTATTGTACAAAATTAAACTGATATATTCCTGTTACTGGAAGTTTACAACTATTCTATTTCTATTCTTGTGTAATCTATACATGTATGTCAATGTATGAATGACCTTGGGGAAAGAGAGGATGAAGGCTGTCTAGAAAACAATAAGATAGAAACCGCAGGAGCCTGCAATCGCTGTCTCTTAACAGTCATAGAAAAAAATTAGGAAAAACCTGCCCTAATGGATCAAGGAGTTAAAAGTAGAGGCAGGAACTCTATGCCTTCAGACTTGAATGTTTCTGTTAATGTATCTTACAATAAAGTAGAATTAATTCATCCTGTCATATTTCCTGTCTAGTTTACCTGGGAGGCCTGACAATACATTACTACCTCTATGTTTCTTTCCCCATATTAACACTATGTTTCTTTATCTTAGCTACTTCTTCTTTAAATCTTCCCTTTTCCCCCAGGTCTTCCACTCTTGTAGCCAATCTCAGTCATTTGCATATGAAAACCCCTTTTCATTTCTTTATAAACTTGCAAATGGACTTTTCTCTCTCCACCTCACTCCCCAGCACTCAGAGTCCTCTATTTCTGGAGCTGGTTTATAGAGCTCTGAATCTGGCTTTGTGGGATTACTTGGGTTTCCAGGTTCTTGTTCAGGCATTTTTCCTTCCCCATCTCAAAGATGGCCTTGCAGGTCCAAAAACTGAAATCTTCTCTTGCTCTCTGAAGACAGCTGTTGAGAAGCTTGCATTTGGGTCACTGTTCTCTGGGCTTAATTGTTTTCCTTGACAGATTTATCCTTGGCACGCTTGTTTTCAGTTCCCTTTTATAGAACAAACTCTCCAGTTAGGGAGAGGATGGGGCTATTTTAACCCTCCTTCTGAGGTGGCATGCCTATCTGGTTCCTAGGCATGAATTCGGTCTTCCATAGACAGCTCTTATCTTTCACACTAAGTTACTCTGCTAGATTAATATGAGCTGGAGCTAGAGATTCATCAGCAAAGATACTGAGTCAACTAAGATAATCATTTTGTGTTTTTAGGCAATCCAAACTGAGTCTAGAGCAAATGTGCATGTTGTGATACAGAGCTAATCCCCTTCTATTTCTTGACAGTGCTTTCATTGCAAATAATGAAATGCTGCAAGTTCAGGCACTGACACAACAGTTTCTTCTTGTGTGCAATCAGTTCAGAAAAAGATTTCCTCATCTGCCATACATGCAACTATTTGTAAGCCCTTCAATAAGTTGTGGAAACTGGTTGTTGAAATTTTGAAAGGGATTGTTGTCTTTCTTCTGAATGAATGACTAGCGGTAATAAAGAGGTTTCTAACCGATGTCTGTTAAGAGTACAGCGTTAGGAACAAAACAAGGGTAAAACAAGGACACAGTGGATAAAGTCACTTCCACCCCCACACACCTCCTTCCTGCCCTCCTTAGCAAGTATCATCCCTTAACAAGTGATTTCCATATTTCTATATTGGGTCACCATCTGGTTCACATCTGATTAAATGGCAAGGAAGTGAAAAAGGGTGTGATGCCAGGCAAAAACACACATGCTAAGAAGAGCCAAAGATGATACTTCACATTCATTTCTAGAATTCATTTTGATGCTGAGGAGCAATGACAGGTGTCACCTTGAATGATGTTAGAGCCTTGAAAAATAGTCCCTAGCCTCTGACAGTGTTAATATATCTGAATTTTCTGTAGAGAAAATAGTTAGCATGCAAAGTCCCTTCTTGGAGCATGAACCTTGTCACACCTCCTCCTCCTCGTTGTCCTTCTCTATTTTTTTTCTATGCTCAATTTCAGCACTTTTTCTTTTCTTTTTTTAACTAGAAACAAGCTGGGTTTCTGACAAGGCGAAATGCCTCTGTGACTTCACCATGTTCCTCTGCAAATATTCTTTCCACCAGATATACAAAAGGAGTTTTCAAAGCTCCCTTAACACATCTGGTGATGCAGTAAGAGAAGCAGCTTTGTCAGGGTACCTCTTTGCAGTGAAGACACATTCATTTGAACAAAGAACAGAAAAAGGTTAGAGACCAAGACAATCTCTCAGCATTGGCATAGGGCAAGTTAAAAAGGCAAGCAAAAATGCTCTTCTGCCAACAAGAGATGCACTCAGTACCCCAAGATGCCCTTTCATTATCTGGATTATACAATGGCTGGAGAAGAAGTACTCAGTTTCTATTTCAGCTATTACTCCCAAAGAAACATTATGCCTCTTAATCGGTAGCCATTCATTTAGATCATGGAGGACAAGCAGTGGTTACTGATGGCTTCCAATTTGGCCCACTGCGTAAGACAACTTCATTGTCCTGGAAATGCTGCCTGCACAACAGTGTGCATTCCTGGCAAGCCACCATTCAGCTGTGAGGGAGTGGGGAAAGATTGGGGAATTTTAGATGGGAATAGACCAGTGGATGCATTTAGGTGGTTTTACTTTTTCCATTGTTGATTCATTCAATGGGACCTACCAAAAATCCTTAGCTGCACTATATCCTGTGATTCCATCACTAACTTAATATTGATCTTCATAGATCTGTTGTAGGCATTCAAAGGCCCCCCTGTCAAGCGAATCATTGCAAACATTCTTGCCTGCTATTATCTCTGAATTTTTCTTGGAAACTGTACAGCCAGAAGTTCACTGTTTGGAGGACTGAGAATGAGTGCGGTTTTCTTGTGAAGGTGCAGCCATGTGCGGACAACATTTCCTGCACTCTTTGTCATATAATCCACACTCCTCCTATCCCTTTCAAATGCTGAGTGATGGAATTGGTGGAGTGCAACTCTTTTGGGGCGCGCAATGCGAGGCAATGACCCCTTCCCTTAGACCCTCTCTAGCTAAATCGCACTCAGGAAAACAACAGGATTGGAAAACCACAAATGTGACAGAAAAGATACCGTGCTTTTCTGGGCACTTTCTTCCCCTCTCAGATAAACAGAATCTTTGGCTTCCAAATTCTCTAGATGAAGTTTGATGACAGCCATATGTTTGGGGGAGTGTAATAGGTTTATCTCTGCATACAACCCTTTAGGTGCTCCCTGAAGCATACCATAGAGATACTTGGCACTGGGGAGGCAGCCAATAATTCAGGATGAATCTTTCACAAGCTCATATAAAAACATCACACTAACTAACTGGGTGATGATTCAACCCTGTGACAAGGGCTTCTGAGAGGCAGGCTGTGGAGTACAGGGGGGCAGGAGGGGAGGAGGGAGGAGAAGGAGAAGGAGAAACAATAATTAGAGGCCGCAGTCCTGCTGGCTTACAGAATGACAGCTTTTCTCTGAGACCTTATAGAATCATTTCATTGCTGCTGCCACCAACGTGTTGAAGTGTATCCAGGCCTAACAGGCTTCTCATTCCTTTTCTATAGCTTGTCAGGTTTTTTGGAACTGCTAATGATTAATGGGTTTATAAAATGAATCCCAGATTCAGAAATCTGTTGCAAGAAGGTTACTGCAAACTTTAATATCAGCTGATGCTGTGCCCTAATGGAAAGCCAGTGCCTTAGCCAAAGAGTGACATCTTCATTAGACAAAAGCAGGGCAAAAATTATGATCAATTATTTACCCTCCAATGCATCTCTCTGGCAAACTGCTAAATCAATCAATCGCCTTTCACAAATGAGACATAAACAAGGCCAAAGAATGCCAAACAATGTGCTCAGTCCCAGGAGTCTGCAATCCTATGGAAGAAGAGATTGTGAACCACTTTCTGTAGATGCTAGGAGGCAATTATTTGCTCAGTAGAAAAAAATGACTGAGGAGTATGATTGATCCTTGTTTCCTGATGTATTATTGGAGCATTTTTTTTCCAGGATGAGAACCGGAGATAACCAGAGAAAGGAATTGTTAGGGGACTCTGAGCAAAAAAGGGTGGAAATTCTTCACAAATAATAAATAAGAAATACTCAAACACACAATAAAGCCACTGGCTCAGATGAATCTGAAAAGACATCAGATTCTGTTTGTCTCTTAGGATAGCTACATGCTGAGGCAGCGATAGCACAGCAGGAGAGCTCTCCTGCTTTCACACTGGTTTTTTTTTTAAATTTTACTTGGCAAGCTTTAATGTTTTGATATTCCTCATTTTCCCCTCTACTATTTCCTCAGCTATACTTTTTAAACCTTTCTTTACTGTTCTGTGGTTATAATATTTTAAATCACTTAATCAAATAATGCATGGATTAGAAAAATGAAAACAAAAATATTCTTAGGGAGGCAAACACTGAATACATCAAATTTCACTAGCCTCTCTCTGGATAGCCACCCCCAATTTGACACTTCCAGATGTGTTGGGACTGTAACTCCCATAATTAGTAGCTATTATAACCTTTGTGGGTTTTGAATAATTACAGTCTCAACACATCTGGAAAGTGCTTGGTTATGAAAGATTATAGTGGAAGAAATATTAACACAAACCTGGCCATAATAGAACAGGAGATTCATCTCCATTTTTTCCTCAGATATAATTCACTTCTACTCTCAAAGGCAAACTGTTCTTGAAAACTGTTTCTTCTCATTCATAAAATGTTTTAGGAGATTGCAAACAGCAATACAATGCTGACCTATCCTTTGGGGAGTTCTTTACCAGGTCTGTTTTTAAAGAGTTTTGGAACTGAAAAAAATATGTAAATATGTCAGTTGATTTTTCATGTACTTTTCCATGTAAGGTACACAGCCTGAAGTAAGAGTTTGAGAGTTCTAATTCAAGCTTGCCCGGCTGCCTTGTTTTCTGAATTGGTACCTATGGAGAACAGCAGGTTTTTCAAGGACACAGCTCTTCCCACAGAGGATACTGAGGATCTACACACTGTATTATATCCCTTGGCATTAGAAAATATTTCCTACAAAGTCATTTTTGCAGATACTTTAATTATTAAACTAGTGGCACGGGAAGCTGCTTGGAGGGAAGCAATACAAACTTAAAGCACCCTGTGACTTTAAAAGGCTCATCATAAAAGGCAAGATCCCTGCTGTACAAGCTATCATTATTTATTTATTAGGCTAATGGCTGGCTAATGGCCCCAAAAGAACAAGGGAGAGAAAGGCTAAAGTGCTGGAGCAGCACGTATGGCCTTTTCCTCATGATCTCGCGAATCCTGGGCACAGTAAACTAAGTAATACCATCAGTATTTTAGTCTGAATAACAGCATATTAAAAAAAAAATCATTGGTTTTCTGCTTTATGTGGAATCTTCTTCCTCCTGGACATTCATTAAAGCCAGAGGCTCTTTTCCATAAATCAGAAAGATGTTCTTATGGGTCTTTGTTTAATGATGGGTACTGCTGGCAGAAAAAGCTGTAATGTGTAATATTTCTCCCCACCATTAATTTGATTGTGTGTCTGAAACATATTTCTTAATACTATGGAGAGCCTCCAGTTATTTCTACACTGAAAACCGTTTTTAAAAATGAACTAGTAAACTTTTCATGCTGAAGATATTGTACTGTACTGAGATGAACAGAGCAACTTCATTCTTCAGTGAATGGAAGAGGATTGCGTGGACTTTCCAGACAAAATACTGGGAAAAGAAACCTACGTCTGCCATATTCCTAGATATACAGAACAATAATTCCTTTCCTGAACTGTTGAACTTTCACAATGAAGGCCCTGTTTTCATGAATAGCTATGAGTTTTTAATTTTGCTAAAGTTGAAGTACATATTCAGTATAGGTAGTCCTTGACTTACAACTACATTGGAACCCAAAATTTATGTTGCTAAGTGAGACCGCTGCTAAGTGAATTTTGCCCCATTTTACATCCTTTCTTGCCACAGTTCTTAAGTGAATCACTGCATGTGTTAAGTTAATAATCCAGTTGTTAAGTGAATCTGGCTTACCCATTGATTTCGTGTGTCCTGAGGTCGCAAAAGGTAATCGCATGACCTTTGGACACTGCAACAGTCATAAATGTGAGTCAGTTGTCAAGCATTTGAATGTAAATCATGTGACTGTGGAGATGCTGCAGTGGTCATAACTGTGAAAAAGGGTCATGAGTCACTTTTCCCAGTGATATGTAACTTTGAACACTCACTAAATGAACTGTTGTAAGTTGAGAACTACCTGTATAATTTTAGCATGGGTGGAGGGGGAAGACAGAGCATACCTTTAGATGTTCCTGTGGTTGTAAGTGGCACCTAATCGTTAATCTGCTCCAAAGAATACTCTCTGATTGACACCGTATATTTTCCTTTTGCTGATTGGGGGAGAACGAGGTAAGCTTCATTAAGCTCCTTTTACTTTAATAGGCAATTTAATATTGAAGGAACAGAGTATGAACTTCGCATATTGCTGCAATTCAGTACTTTTTTTTAGAAATAGGAAAAAGAGTAAATAGGTCTGAAAGATGGGAGGAATTTCTACCTCTCATCTTATTTGAAAAACTATGGGCCAAAATAGCTTTTTGTTTAGTACAAAAGGTTCTGGGCTGAGCTCCTGTTGAGATTTATGCAGCATATAATAGAGAGCGAGAGCCCGTTTGGAGTAAGAGGTTAAGGTGCTGGGAGAGGACTGAGGAGATTTAGTTTCAAGTTCATCAACTTTGGAAGTTCACAAAGAGTGATCAATAAGTGCCAATGGGGACAATCTACCTCAGCTGTCCCCAGCCTTTTCACTTTGGTGGCCGCCCAGCATGGGGAATCCTATCATGCATGGGTCCATTGGTGTGAGCAGCAGGCACATATGCCCTCTGTTCTGTATGTGAGTGGGGAGCACTGGCGCACAAAGCTCCACTTTCACAAGCAAAAGGCAAATGAGCGGACAGTGCTTGTGCTTGTGCGTGAAGCTCCACTTGCACGAGCAGTGCTTCACAAGTGAGCACAAGCATCCTCCACTCAAACTCCCTCCAATCTAAGGAGTTGAGCTTTGTGCATGCCCATTGCTCGCACGACCCAGTTTCAAACAGGCCACGGCCTTGGGGGCCCCTGATCTATCCAAGTGATTGTTGTGGGGAGAAATGTCAATGTTATGTACTGAACATTGAGTTCATGGAGGAAAAGTAGAATATAAATCTAAGTGACAAAGGGTATTTCTGATAGAAAGACTGTTATCCCTTATAGCTAAGGAATTCAAGATTCTATGCACCCCAAGCAAAACTGCTAATATAGATGTTTGATTTTTGAAAAGGAGCAGATTAGTAAATAATGTCTCTGGTTTCATGGGAAGACTTAATCACAAGGCAATTTCTTTGCACACAAACTGATCGGCAGATGATAATGTTACATTCCAGAAAAATACCAGCAATGGAATATTTGTTGGGGATCTGACAGCTTATAGACATATCTTGTGGAAGAATCTTTTATACATAAATCTTTTATAACTCAGCTACCAAGCAGGAAATCAGCTCACATCAATTCTTCTAATCTGAATCAAAGAAAACAAATGCACTATTCCAAAAAGCAATTAAAACACAGATTATCTAAACATTATCCAAGGTAAGCAGCTCTCTGCATATAGTCAGCATCTCAATGACAAGCTTATAAGCACAAGATTTCTGTGAGCAAGCAGTGTTAGCAAAGAGAAGACTTTAAAAACTATATAAGCTTATATAGGTGTCTTCAGATATTTCATGAAGTACCGTATATACTTATTCTTTCCATGCCTATGTATTCCACAGTCTGCCCCCCTGGAAATGTATTGGGATAGGCTGGCTGGGAAGTTTAGAAGTTGTAGTCCAAGGACAAGATTTTTTATTTTTTTTTGCTGCTATCATTAAAATTGAAGTATGTTGGTTTTTGGAAGCCTTGTTTTTAATTCTTCTGAAACCTAGAGTTTATAACAAAGGAGGCTCGTATAGTGCACCCTGGTCATCTTGGGTTTCAAAGATGTACATTCTTATCCAACATGTATATCATGGAGCATTTTGTTATATGTTAAGCTCATGGGACAAATATTTTTTTTTTGTAGTGACACTGCTATTTGCATTCAATCACTAAAGGTAAAGGTAAAGGTTCCCCTCGCGCATATATGCTAGTCGATCCCGACTCTAGGGGGCAGTGCTCATCTTCGTTTCCAAGCCAAAGAGCCAACACTGTCTGAAGATGTCTCCGTGGTCATGTGGCCAGCATGATTAAATGCCGAAGGTGCACGGAACGCTGTTACCTTCCCACCAAAGGTGGTCCCTATTTTTCTACTTGCATTTTGACAT
>JANHFR010001472.1:135284-147638 GCA_032468015.1 Mimophis mahfalensis | reverse complement strand
CTAGGTTGGCAGAAGCTGGGACAAGTAACGGGAGCTCACTCCGTTATGCAGCACTCAGGATTCAAACCACTGAACTGTCGACCTTTCTGACTGACAAGCTCAGCATCTTAGCCACTGAGCCACTGCATCCCCCGCATTTGATCACTACTTAGGTTATAAAAAAATCCAATTTGTTTATGCTATCATTTTGCTGATCTCTTTTCTTTGTTACTGTATATTGTTATCACTGATGTTTAGAACTTTTAATGCTATTTTTTCTTGAGTGCCTTTTTTTTAAAAAAAAGAAAAAATTACCTACCAGTAGGTTTTGTTAATTGAGCATCCTGCCTTTCCGGCCTTAGTTTTATAGTTTACCATCAGTGAATAAGAGTTTTAGTCACCTCCACAATATCATAGTTCAGATAAGGGCAGTGTATAATTGTAAAACCTATGAACGAAGCTTTATGTTCCCTCTCAACCTGCTAAGAAATTACCTGTGCTGCTGCTGCTGCACCTTTGCTGGTGATACAGGGGTTTAAGATCACCACTGGGAACTCCTGTCCCTCATTTTTCTGGGACTCCAGACATCTCTGTCTCTGCCGAATCATTCCTGTCTGGTACAGGGATTCCTCAGGAATTCTAAGAAAATAGATAAAGCCTTAAGATTAACAATCATTAAATAATTAATGATATCTATTCTAAATGTGTAAGATGAATAGAGTGCATCATTGATTTTAGAAGAAAGACCCAGAATAAGGGCTATCCGTTTTCATCTCTAGCAGGCAACTCTGTGTTGTAGGTGCTGACAATATAAAAGTGCCAATGCAGTAGAGCAAATGACTTCTGAATTTGATCTAAGGAAAACTGACATCAACGTCCTTTTCTGTTCCTTTTGGTCAATTTGATCAAAAATTGGCATAGAATATTTTAAAATAAACAACTATCGTTCTGCAACGTCATGAGTGATATTCCATTTACTCTGTTTTTTATTCCATTATGCTGTTTACTATCAACACATGCAATGGGCTGTTTAGAGGAGAGACAGGATAAAAATGTAACTCTGCTAGAAAAAATGTATTTTCAAAGATATGTCAACTCGTGATTTCAAACTTGGGAAACTTTTAGGAAAGTATTTTGACATACAAAGGGTTAGACTAAAAAAATCTGAAGTGATAAGCTTGAATAACTGTATCAGTGCTGACATTTTAAGCCCTATCAGGAATGAGTCTTTTTACCTAAATTAGTAAAAATAAACTAACAAAGTAGTTAAAAAAACCTAACAAGTTAAAATTCATGAAATTAGTTTAAATAAAGAAATGTATGATTAATTTTGAAAGGAAGAAAGAAAATCTAATACAGCAATAATAATCAATACAGGTTGTCCTTGACTTACAACCACAACTGAACCCAAAATTTCTGTTGCTCCATGAAACATTTGTTAAGTGGGTTTTGCCCTGTTTAATGACTTTTCTTGCCACTGTTGTTAAGTGAATCACTGCAATTGTTAAGTTAGTGGCACAGTTATTAAGTGAATCTGGCCTCCCCATTGATTTTGCTCATCAGAAGGTCGCAAAAGGGGATCACATGACCTTAGGGCAAAGCAATGGTCATAAGTATGAACCAGTTGCCAAGCATGTGAATTTTGAACATATGACCATGGGGATGCTGCAGCAGTTGTAAGTGTGAAAAATGGTTATAAGTCACTTTTTCCAGTGCTGTTGTAATTTTGAACTGGCACTAAATGAATGGTTGTAAATTGAGGACTATCTGTAAAGCTTATTTCTAAGAAAATGTGCATAGTGCATAGACTTAAAGTCATCCTGAAAGGCAAGAATGAGAACGTTTTTGTCTTCCAGTTGTTACAGATATAGTCTAACACCTATAATCTCTAGCTAACCTGGCTAAGATGAGAAATGATGGGAATTCACAGTGTACCACCTGTACTCATACTAGCTGAAAAACAAAATGAAATTTGTAAAATTTCATTCATGAAGCAAGTAACATATACTAAACATATTTATTTAAAAAAAAAAACAACTAATATTACCTAAGCTCTGGATAGACATTTTCCAAATACCACTTGAATGTGTGACATTTCAAGGTCTTTCTCAGTTCCACTCTGCTTTGAATGCTGTTAAAAAGAGCATATTGGAAAATATAGTTAGGGCAGGGCATCTGGTTACATCTTTAATGAGAGTCAAGTTTCAGTGGGTCAGAAAAAAATTAGGTTCCATTATAAATGAATGGAATCACAAAATAAAAGAATAATGTAAAAGCCAAACCCCCCTCTTCTAGTTATTTCTAATGGTAATCACACATTGCACTGAACCACCATTTTGTGTTAAGTTAAAATGTTGTGTGACCTCAGCCATTGTGGTTTCTATCACCAATTTATGGCTTAGTGTTATGCATGAATCAAGATGCTCTGGTTTGCTCAGTAACGCAGTTAAAACAAATCCTGGCATAGTAGAATTAACAAATGCAACACTGTATGTCTAATATTAACACATAAATTAAAAGAAATAATCAACCTTAAAATAATGTTAAAATGCAATTAATATAGTCCTAGAGTCTGTGTCATGAAAGATTAATAAGGCAAAAGACAGCATGCAAGGTCTTTTCCTGTATGTCATTCTAATTTTTATTCTTAGCATAAAAAGGATAGAAATATATTGACTCTTCTAGCTAGATATTTATGCAAATGGATTCAGCTAGTGCACAGAAAGCTTCAACTTCTCAATTTCTTTCCTCAAAGAAATGTAGTAAATTATTTTATGACCTAAGTGCTTTACAGTTCAGAAAATTAACTAACTCTCTGGCACTAGTAACAGTACTACTTAAAACGATGCTGTGCTTACTTTAACATGTAACCATACTGAATTTCCAAAAGAGTTAACCAAGGATGTTAATTAAACTCAGCTGGCAACCCCCAGCAATTAGCAATTAGCTTATCTTATTTTTGGTCTTTTTTATTTTTTTTCCCCTCTGAATATCTGTGCTGGGTGTACATAACCCTTGCTGGCTGTCCTCCTCTCTGATGATATGAGGGTTTTTTTTAGCTGTCTGATTAATTTTTTATTTACTCGTTAGCTTTTTTTTTCTTTTGCCAACCTGAGTCCATCTCTGAATGCTATTAATTTTCTGTTAATTCTATAGCCCATATCAACTTCTGTCCCTATGAGGGACAGTATGTAAAAAGAAAAAACAACCCACCCACCCACACAAAATGACATCTCATTCTTCTCAGCTATTTCCCAGGCTTGGGTTATCAGCTACAAGTAAAATTTGCAGGACTGGGAGATCTCAGGACAGAACAAAAGAAGGTATTTTACTTTCTCCATTCTGGCACAATCTGTTTTAAAAACAACTGTATGATCCAAGTTCTTCTGAGGAGGCCCTTTTCACAAATACATGAAATTTTGCATTCCTGCACTTGGAAATAGGATTTCGCCAGTAGTACCCCAGCTGTGAAATATCTTATACAGGAAAGTTAGATTGGCTCCAAGAAGAAAGAAACAATTTTTGATTAAATCTGGGCCTACATATATGGGTGGGATGATTGAGTAGCTGAAATTGAAGTAGACATGGACATAGGATTATGTATTTTTATTACTAAAGCAGTTATGAGTCAGGACTGGAACCAGAGGGAAATGGATTAATTCGTTCACTTTATGGTGTGATAAAATTCCCACAAATGTTTTTAGCCTTGGCAATTTTCTCTAAGATAGCAGTGCTGCATGCATCTAACTGTGGCATATGTGACAGGAAGGCACTTCTGTGCACATATATATTAACATGAATGATACATCTAATGAATGCTACACATATTGCTCCAAATCCAGTCTTCAGATTTAGATGACATAAACAAAATAAGCAAAAATACAAAAAAAAAAAAATCTGGCAAAGAAAGTGATGTGTTGGATTTAACTTTCCCCTTAAATATATAATCAGAGCAGATGGAAACACTTAGCTGCCCTTGGTTGATCTCAAAAAACCTAAGCAAAGTCAGTCCTAATACTTAGGGTGCCTTGAGCGATAGACTGTAGATTGGGACAAAAAGAAAAAAAAAACAACTGAAAGAAAGCAAACACCAGTTTTGTACTGATGCCAAGAAACTGATGCATCCCTGTCTACACTTAAGCTCCACTCCAGGGAATCTTTACTGTTCTTTTTCTCCAGATATATAACTGGTGCTGTTGCTAACTGCTTGATCAGGGATATGTGCATAGCTAGCTGAACTGAAGTAATTACAATGTATAATTCATTACTGTATTACAAGTGATAGGAGAGATTTCATTTGACATAAAACAATGGTCCCAGAACATTAGGCAGTAGCACGAACAAGATATACAGATGACCTGCACCTTCTCATCACCTGAGCAGATCATGCAGTTATAAAGCAACCTAAAGCACTGGATAAAGGAGCAAGGAAAAGAAAAAAAAAAAAATGAGGAGCGGGGAGGAATGGCAGGTGAAAACGGAATACATTTCCTCACCAGTTCTGAGCCAATGTTAAAGTGTAACTCAGTGCTGCTTTGGGGGCAAATATGGAAACAAGGACTCAGACTGTCTGGCTCATATATCATATATTGTACGGGTCCAGGCTTTCTGTTGTTGTTTGCGGGAGGAAGTGTTTGTTTATTTGCTTCTGCTTTGCAGTAGTGTTTATTCACAGGGCTAACTCATTAGTAAGGACAGCTGATTCTGCTCCTCCTGGACCAACCGGACAGCTACAAAAAGGAGAAATCACCTTGGAATTTATCTGAGACAATTTCAAACATGAGAAATGAGGAGGATACAAACCCATTTATTTTCATTCATGAACAAACCGCTATTTCAAA
Organism: Mimophis mahfalensis; assembly: GCA_032468015.1. Lineage (NCBI taxonomy): Eukaryota > Metazoa > Chordata > Lepidosauria > Squamata > Mimophis > Mimophis mahfalensis. Next base: position 142,818 of record JANHFR010001472.1, on the reverse strand, counting down.
TGGGCTTTTATACAACCTCTCATTCCCCTTCACATCCCCACAAATAACAACTAGGACTGTATACTGATATCCTTGCAGCATCTGTTTACTATTAACAACTAATTAACTGCTCCCAGAGAAACAAAAAGCACACATCCCAACAGCTGGACGATGCTCCAATAAAACAATAATGAGGTTCTACCATATCAAGCAATTGAGTCTCTTTCCATTTTCCTTCACTGCCAGAGGGGGCCACTTACTCTCCATATGGTCTCCCTTGAGCTGCAGGCCGGGCTGCGTAATAGTATTGCTTATATTCATCCATCCACACTTCCGCTGTGCGCTTGGTGTTTCTAAGGAAAGACGTTTTAAAAAGAAAGGAGAAACAACAAGAAAAGGTTGCATGAAGGAGTTTAAATTTGATGCTTCTCATTAAAAAACAGTAAGGATAAGGGAGAAGGAAAGCAGCAGTTCATTTTTGTGAGAGAAATCTAGGTGGGAAAAAGACCCGTGACTGATTTCAGTTCTTAAAGACTGTTTCAGATATTATATTTTCTCAGAGATACATTATATTATACATTATTCCACACACTCAAGCATTGCAAGAGGTTTTTCAATGCATAATTGTCAAATGAATATAATTGGTGGGTTGTTTTTTTTTTGAAAAGTTTTACAAAAAATACATTTTCAATTTTCTCCCCCCCATAATTGGTGGGTTTTTATCCATCTCTCTCCCTGCTCTTTAAGAACATTCCAATATCTAGAGTGTTGCTTTGCAAAAAAAAAAAAAAATAGTGAATGATGTATGGATTTTGCACTTAGAAGCATAGATATTGTTCCTCTGAAAAGCAACCTTGACATACTTGAATTGATGTCTAGCAGCTGATAGAGATATATGAAGAAGTATGCAGAATCCAATAGTTGGAGCTCCTAGATCTTCACTGGGGTGATTTCATTATTCATTCTGTCCCCTGTTTGGTTCCCCCACCACTCTTGCTCTCCAAGGTTCGCCTTATTCATTTAAAGTTTAATCAAGGTCTATTCAGGTAGGCTACATTCCCTCTTCCCTTTGCAATTTCTTTTCATCTGCTCTGCTGCTTTGATTAACTATCCATAAGCAGACTTGCAATCCTAAACTGTGAAGCTGATCAGAGAACTTGCTGAGTAGTGTAACTTCTAAAAAAAGAGAGAAAAACAATCCAATATACATCTAGGGCATACACTGTAGCAATGGAATGCCACTGCTCAAAATGAATGCCATATATTTGCTCCGTCTACAGAAACAAACAAGAAAGTTCACAACTATACTTTGTACAAATGTCCTGGAATGTCCATATGACCTGGATATAGTATTTCTATTACCTCTAAATATAATATATATATAATGTATATATTATTTCCATTTATATGCTGCCCTTCTCCGGAGACTCAGGGAGGCTTATAATGCACTCTAGCAATTGCCTTCATTCTTTGTATAGACCAGCTTATTAGGGCTTTCACCCCCCACCCCCCAAAGCGGTCTTTTACAAAGTCAGCTTATTGACTTACAAAGTCAACTTATTGCCCCCAACAATCTGGGTCCTCAATTTACCTACCCCAGAAGGATGGAAGGCTGAGACAACCTTGAGCCTGGTGAGATTATTTATTATTAATTAATTAAACTTTTATGCTGCCCTTCTCCCTGAGGACTCAGGGAGGCTTACAGCCTACTAAAAAGCACAACATTATAAAAGTTAAAATGAAATTTTAGCAACAGTTTCCCATCACCCAGTACGTTCCCACAGAGAGGGCCTCCTCAGGGTGCCGTCAGCCAGACAATGTTGGCTGGCAGCCCCCAGGGGGAGAGCCTTCTCTGTGGTTGCACCCACCCTGTGGGACCAACTTCCCTTGGAGCTCCGGTTGGCTCCTGACCTCCGCTCCTTCCATCGCGACTTGAAAACGTTTTTATTCCATCCAAATTTTACTCTAAATTTATCGTTATGGGATTGTTAGTTTAATTCATTTTTAACTTTTTGTATGTTTTACTGTTTTATTGGTGTAAGCCACCCTGAGTCCTGTGGGAGATAGGGCGGCATATAAATCCCATAAAAAAATAAATAAATTAATTAATTAAATAAATAAAATACAAATTTAGGCCCACAAACAGTTAAAATTTAAATCACCCAAAGCATAAAAGTCAGGACAGACCGGCAAGCTCGAACAGCCAGGTCTTTAGGGCACAGCGGAACGATCGCAAGTCGGGACTGATTCGAATTTCCGGGGGTAGCTCGTTCCAGAGGGTAGGTGCCCCCACATTAGAACTTGCACTAATTGCAGGCAGCTGGCAACAAAGTGCAAGCACTTTGTCCGCTGCACCACTGAGGCTCTTTTATCTTTTATTTTATTGAAAGGCATATACTTTTTATTATTAACTCGATTGTTAATGCGGAAATGGCAAAACAGGAATCCTGGAGATGCTTTTTGCTGAAAGAAAGGAACGTGCCCCGGCCTGCCCCATCCCTTCCTTTTGGGAATAACCCTGTTTTTTCCACGTTCTCCTCTTCAGCAAAATCCAGCTCTTGTTCCCTCAAGTCCTTATATTAATACCTGAGTTTCCATTAGCACCTTAGTGTCCATTAGGCCGACTTGGCCATGACCACCAGGACAAGCCCCAAAGGTGAGCTCAAAATATTCATGCCCCATTTTAATATTTTTGAATAACACCAAATCAACCAATATTGTTTTACTTACATTCGGCAACACAAGGTTCCAAAGTGAAGTTAAAGTGTTTAGGGACCACAGTGATGCTGCTTTTGCATATGCATTTTCTTATCGCAGCTGCACTGCCGCAGAGATTATTTTACATGCACATGCCTGAATATTTGTGGCTCTTTTTAAAGATTTTTGACAGAATTTCCGGTAATCTGAATGGAGAACCAACTCAGCAACTATCCCCTGTGACTGTTCAGTGCCTTTGAATAGTTCAGTTAGGTGATGAGCGACGGGAAAATTTTTAAAAAGTCATATTAGGCCTGATGTCAATAGCAGCGAGGTTAGACTTTCCCAGCGCATGGCATGTGTTTAGTTTCAACCTCTTCGGCATAAATCAAAGCAGCCATAATTAGAAAATATAGGACATGTCCACTGAGCACCACGGGATTAAAAGAAGTTCAGACATTCTATCAAGGAAGGAAATTCCTTGGGAGAGTTTGTCTACATGTCACTTTAAAAGTACAACTTAGATAGACCTAAGAACAGCCATTGTGATCATGTATATAATGTACACCCATAATTTCATCGACATTCTTAGCAAATATTTTAAAAATTAGATTCCTACAAATGCTGAGCAGATCAACTGTATTCACATGTAGCTGTGTTCTGAAGCCTCACTGAGAGGGACAATTTTCATATTAAGAGAGTAGCACTGACACTCCCATTCTGTTCTCTTCAATACTTCTCCTCTTCTGAGCAACTTCTGTTGTTCCCCTACAACCAATTTTTCAATTCTTCATTCTTCCTGATATGCTAGTTAAACGACAGATAGCCCTCAACTTATGACCACGATTGAATTCAAAATTTATGTTGCTAAGTGAGACAGTTGTTAAGTGAATTTTGCCCCATTTTACAACTTTTCCTGCCATCATTGTTAAGTGAATCACCGCAGTTGTTTAAGTTAGTTACACGGTTGTTAAGTGAATTTGGCTTCTCCATTGATTTTGCTTGTCAGAAGGTGACCAAATGTAATTGTATGTCCAAGGACACTGTAATGGTCATAAAAGTGAGTCAATTGCCAAGCGTCTGAACTTTGATCACATGACCACAGGGATGCTGAATAGGTCATAAGTGTGAAAAGTGGTGATAAGTAACTTTTCTCAGTGATGTAACTTTGAATGGTCACTAAATGAACTGTTTTAAGTTGAGGACTACCTTGTAGCATTAAACCCACACTTTTACACATCCCACATTGGGTTGTGAGCTTGGGACATGTGACCTTCTGTAGTATGTGAAAAGAAAAAGAAGAAAAAAACACCAAACCTACTTTATGTAAGTGTTGGCATTTCCTTCTGGGAAGATGTAGGGGTGCTTCTTCCGGAAGACATGGCCAACCCGACTGCAGGGGATGATCTCCAAGCTCCCACCGCACATCCACACTCGGAAAGAGATTTCTATGAAAGACAGGTTCAACTTCAGATTTTTCAAAGTCCAAGACCAGATGGGATTTTGGCTTATCCCGAACGTTTCCCTTTCTCACATCAAACCGTGCAAACCTATTATTGTCAGCTTTTCTGGGCATTCTGCCATCTTAAGTGCTTTCCAAAGCTCTTTACTGCCAGCCTGACATTTATTCATTTGAACTCTCTATGTAACATTGAAAAATGGTAATATCCAGAGTGAGTTTCTAAGTAGGCCTCTTAGTTTACTTCTCAAGAGGAATGGGTTAATTCCTAATTCTTGTAATTATTGGGACCCTGCGTAATATAGAAAACATGCCTTCTGTGACAAATCCTGATTTTACTAGCAAGTTGGGGGAAAAATGGGAATCAGACAAGGAGGCAAAATGAACATAATTGTAACAAGAAGATCTTGGCGGGGGGAATGCCAATAAAAAGATGCCAAAGTATTGAATCTTGTTTACTTTTGCCAATGACTAAAGGAGGAATTCTAACAAAATAATTATGCTCATGAAGATTGGACATCAGGTCCCAACTTACGAATAAGAAACTGACATAAAGTAGAAGCAGGCCAGCCCATCCAATTCTTTCCCCCAGTGTGAGTCAATTGCCATAAGGACGTAATCAGTTTTTGGTTAAAGCAGTAAGAAGGCCCATTGAGATGTATCAAAGTACCCAATGACATTATGGAAATAAAGCTGTTTCACCTAAATTGCCCACGCTTAACAGCTAAGTCAGATCTGGCTCTGTTTCAAAAAGGGCTTCCCCATTGTGAAATCTATGAGGTTTCAAATTTTGCTGCAGGTTAAAAATCTGTCTCAGTGTTGCCTGTGTGGCTGTTGACAAAGCCCAGAAGAAAAAAATACCTACACAAATGCCAATCTCTACACAAATGCCAATCCCACATACTTTTATTTGAATAGAAATGCTATGCATCTCATCATGGTGGGAAGACAAATAGATCAAATAATAAATATAGTAATAATGACTGTGACTAAGTAACCTTCATGTCTTTTCAACATGTCATCCCAGTATCAATTATGGAGCAGCCTAATGTAATAGCTCCTTTACCTTTTTCATATTCCTTATCTTTAACTGCTTGTGTCTTGTACAGCCTTTCAAATAGAGGATGACTTTAAAGAGAAGATGCATCCTCGGTAAATTAGGATACAGGTTATATTAGTATAGTTATTAAAACTCAAGGGGAACTTTTCATTGATTGACTGATTGGTTATGTGCCATTGAGTTGGTGCTGACTTTTAACAACCACACAGATAGTTCTTCTCTGGGCTGATCTGTTCCTAACTTCCCACAGCGAATCACTGAATCCAGACCTCTTACTGATGGTCATACTATTTCTTTCCTTCTACCTTTCTCAATACTCTCCAATACTGGAGCTGAAAATTGTCAGTACTTTTTCTGTCCTGTCCCTATTCAGATAGAAAAGTTGAATCCTTCTATTATAGGTTTTTGTTTTAAATTTACAGAAGATTTTAACACAAGATTGTCTTCTTTTTTTCCCAAAAAACCTGCCATATTTTACCTTTTCAGATTTGTTTCATAGAGTGGGGTGGAGTGGAATGGAGTAGAGTGGGGCAGGGTAGCATAGGGTAGGGTAGAACAGAGCAGAACAGAATGGAATTCTTTATTGCCCAAGTGTGATTGGATACACAAGGAATTTGTCTCCAGTAATAAGCTCTCAGTGTACATATGAACAAGTGATAAAGTGATCATGATCATAAAATACAATCATTGCTTTGCATTGTTCCCCAAGCCTGTTATCCATATGCATGTTCTTCCTGCATGACTCCAGCAAACTTCCTTTTTTCTTTTTCAGGCCAGTTCCCTTACACAAACACACAAAGCCAGGTTGGCTTTCCATTTTTAGCACTGATATTTTGGAGGCTGTTTGATTATATGACCTTGACTTCCTTGGTACAGGAAATTTCAGTGGAAAAGGACAATTCAACAAGAAGCAGCATGCCCCACAACTATTTGTATATACAATCCCTGCTTATTAAGAAAGAAAATGTACTGTATAATGACACGCTAATGTGCAAAGCTTCAAGGGGAGAGGGAGACAATGGATAAGATTGCCACAGAACAGGAGCATCTGTTTCACTTGCTCACTAAGCTGTTGCATCTCTGAAGACAAGGATTATTTTTCCTTACTAACCACACTCCCTTGAGGTGTCAAAGTATTAGTGCCAGCTTAAGATCTGTTTCTCTGCTATCTCCATGCCTCCCTTCCTTTTTCAAAGCTGTAGCACTGTTAGCTTCCTCTGCTCTGTAGCATTGTTGCAGCCACAAATAAAAACAGCAATAAAAACCCACACAATTTGATCAACCCTTCTAGGCAGGCACAACAGCAGACAGTGTCACTACCTTTCCCCTTTAACAATCTGGGAATTTCTTAGAGAACAGAGGCAAAACAAATTTGTCATAGGGCCAATCCAAGATCCCTGGTTGCTAGTACCACTTTTTAATCTTTGTGTTATCCAAAATCCATTATTGGCTGCTATGCATGTTGACTATATATTAGCACCACCATGGAGTACAGGCAGAACTAGGTGTAGCAGCTGGTTGACCTTGACTAAAATGACCATGACCTGATCCAGGCTGTATCTCTTCCTATTACATCAAGTTTGCCTTTGACCAAGACAGGACTAATGTATTGGTATGATTCGTAACTTTCAGCTATTTTCTCCTTTTCCTATCATCTATTGGAATTGGAATCATAATTCAAAAGTTGTAATACAGGAAGGCCTTTTTATTTTGTACTTGCCTTGCTAGGATTGAGTTAGGATATTGGGACTTGCTGTCCAGTCACTCCCAGTTGACTTTTCTTGCAGGTGATACCAACCAATATTAATCTAGGTTTATTTAGTTTTATGTTTTAGCTACAATTACTGGGGTATTTCTTTTTTGAATTATAAGCAAACACAAAATCTTAGTTAAATATGACTATACTGTATATTACATAGTGATGTGCAATTTCAAAGTAGAAAAGATGCTATGGAATGGGTGTGGGCATGCAGCACCTCTATAAAGAAGCTGCTTCTTTTCCTCAATTCACAAGGCAGTGCTGTGAGCACAGGGAAATGCATGTCTGAGTTAAGGAAGCATTGATAGAGTACAACAAATATCCTGAAATAGTGCAGTTACTGTTGTGGCCCCGTCTCCTTCTATTGCTTTGCCAAATGAGTCTGACTTGGTGGTTCTCAACCTTCCTAATGCCATGACCCTTTAATACAGTTCCTCATGTTGTGGTGACCCCCAAACATAATTTTTTTTCACATACACATGTATTTGTATTGAAATATGTGTTTCTGATGGTCTTAGGTGACCCCTGTGAAAGGGTCGTTTGACCCCCAAAGGGGTCCCAACCCACAGGTCTAGAGGCA
>JANHFR010001470.1:199215-215405 GCA_032468015.1 Mimophis mahfalensis | reverse complement strand
AGCACTTGGGATTTGAACCACTGAACTGCCGACCTTTCTGATCGACAAGCTCAGCGTCTTAGCCACTGAGCCACTGCTTCCCCATATTGGAGAGATTAACAGGCAATAAAACAAGAACTATAATAGTCCATAAAACTTAAGAAGCAACTTTAAGTTGGTTGAATGAAATTTCCACGTATTCATGTGCTCAGTCATTCTAAATTGTATAGATAGTCCTTGACTTCAGACCATTCATCAAGTGACTATTCAAAATTACCACAGTGCTGAAGAAATTGGGGATATAATTTGTACTCAGAATTTCAGCTGGACCAGCACCTCTAGAGTAATAGAATTCTGAGAGTCACAGACACAACAGGTATTGGGGGCGGGGGGGGGACAGCATGGGTTAGAACAGTGGTTCTCAACCTGTGGGTCGGGACCCCTTTGCGAGTTGAACAACCCTTTCACAGGGGTCGCCTAAGACCATTGGAAAACACATATTTCAATACAAATACAGATGTAAGTGAAAATAATTTTATGGTTGGGGGTCACCACAACATGAGGAACTGTATTAAAGGGTCATGGCATTAGGAAGGTTGAGAACCACTGTTATACTCCAATCTCCTTTTGTATTAGTGTAAGTGCCATTTTTAATTGATGTAACAGTTTCAGTGCCAGTATTGTAGTTCCAACCACAAAAGAAACACACACACTTTCCGAGAAATGTAAAATTAATCCACATGCCATTTGAATAACACTTTATCCTGTATAAAATAAAGTTTTGTTCAACTATATATGTTTTAAGTATCTTTTAGTATATTTTCTAAAATACAGTTACTAAATGGTTAAAAAAGTGTGGCATCAAAATTATGGAATTCACTTGTCCAAGAGCCCCTATCCACTTAGAACATAGAATAATAGGAAATGGATGAATAATGCCAGCAGGACTTCAAATCCTCTCATATTTCATTGCTAGATGATTTGTATCTGTATCTACTGCACTAAGCATGCTATTGCTGTGTTTATATATATGTAATTTTAAGAATTTTGACTGAAATTGACAGTCTAAACCTTACCATGGTGGTGCAGCAAGTAGAGTGCTGTTTGTAGTACTTAGCTGCCAGCTGTCTGCAGTTCAAATCTCATCAGGCTCAAGGTTGACTCAACCTTCCATCCTTCCAAGGTGGGTAAAATGAGGATCCAGATTGTTGGGGGCAAGAGGCTGACTCTGCAAACTGCTTAGGGAGGGTTAAAAGCCCTGATAAGCAGTATATAAATCAAATGCTATTGCTATTATTCACAACTAAATAAAATATACATTGATTCATTGACTTCTAAGATGATAGTAAGGGGTTATGTATATAGCAATATAAAGTTAGACAATACATATAATTATAGCAATTATCTGATTTATTGGTGTGTGCTTTTTTTTTTACAGAGAATGTCCAGATGCAGATTCAGTAGTAAGTATATATGAATAGTGTGTGTGTGTGTGTGTGTGTGTGTGTGTGTGTGTGTGAGTGAATGGATGGATGGATGGATGGATGGATGGATGGATGGATGGATGGTTGAATGAATGAATAATGAACTGCTGGAAGTGGCATTGCTATGCAATGTGATCACATGTCTTTTCGCTTTATGATCTTAGGACATAGAAATGAAATTCTGATCCCAATTATCATAGTTAAATTGTGGGCAAAACTATTTTCTGTCTAATTATAAATGTTAATTTTCTAATTACTATTAGAATAATATAATATTTGATATAATGGATTTGATTTTTATTTAAGCAATAATACAATATTAAAAATGAAAATTATCTTTGTTTATATGAACAGAATGATTTTTGCATGGCTTTGATGGAACTTTATTGGATATACAATATCTATTTCCACTGATAAAACTAGAATTATGTCATTCAGGCAGTTAGTGGTTTGACAACTGTCATAATCTATAACTTGGATTAACCTACAATATTTACTTTTTTATCTGGATGTTTCACTACTACTTATTTAATAATTAGTAAACAAATTCATGCATATATCTGTTCAGTAAGTTTTTTATTTTATTATTTCTCATGTATACTAGATTAGTTCTGTATCAGTTTCAGAATATAAAAACAATTTTCTACATCATTTTAAGCTATTTTCTTTCTTTTTTGTATATAATTTTTATTAAGGCTTTTGATTACAGTAATAAAAAATAATACAAATTAAACTTAAAGAAAAAAGAATACAAAGTATAAAAAGTGTAAGAAAAAAGATGTTATGACCATCACAGAGTCCTCACAGTATCCCATCAACGTTCAGGTGCTTGGCAACCGGCATATACATATTTATGACAGATGGAAATGCTGGGATCATGTGGTCATTATTTGCAACCTTTCTAGCCGGCTTCCAAAAAGAAAAGGAGGAATGTTCTGATCTTCCTAGGCAAACATTTTATATATTGTATCTTTCAGACTATAAGATGCTCTGAAGTATAAGATGCACCTAGCTTTTGGGGAGGAAAAAAAAATAATATCTGCCTCGGCCTCCCAACGATTTGCCTCCTTGCAGCAAGCAGCCTGGTCAACTTCACCACAGCCTGATTTAGCACGAGCAGCTGATTGGCAGTTGGATTGACCTCCTGATGATCAGCTGTTTCAGGCTGCAGGGATCGCCAGCTTTTATTGCTGCTTCCGTGTGCCCCATTTTCAGCCTCCTCTCCCGCTTTCGACCTCCATGTGCCCCATTTTCAGCCTCTATGCGCCCCATTTTTGGTCTCTTCCAATCCCTGTCGCCTGGAACAGGCCAAAACGGGTCAATTTTGAGAGTTGTACTGAGCCCTCACTATTTCTGCTTTGAGAAAGGTGTCTTCTGTCAAGACTTTTCAGCCTAAATTAGTTAACTGTTTTCATATAGTCTTTTTAAACCTTTTTCCATGTAGTATTTTAGCTGTTTCTATCAAGTATGGGTTCTACTGAAACATATCTTAAAATAAGTTTTTTTTTCCTCCCAGAACATTCCAGATGTAGATGATGAAGGGTATAGCATTAAACCTAAAGATTGTCAGAATATCCTTTGTTGCTAGTATACTTAGTATTTTTATATATGAAGCACTGAATAATTTCATAAAGCATTCTATTTGCAGTACTTGGATACAATATTAATTAACTCGGCATTCACAGAGTGTGGATCTCAACTTCTGGGGAGCGGGGTGCTAATGAAGAGAAGGTTGCTGAAGAGTTTTCCTTACAAGCTTTTGATACATAAGTATTCTGAACAGAGAACAACACAACAGTTCCACCACTCTGTTCTTCCCCTACCCCCCCTCCCCTTTTTTAAAAAAAAGTGCACTACTATGCCTTTCAAAAGAAAGGATGATAATGTCTGGAAGGAGAAGAATTTTATGCAGAACGCTGACCCCTGTTCTGCAGAGACAGCTATTAGAGACTGCTGTGAGGAAGCAGAAATTGCAAAAGTACTGGGAAGGATGCCCAGTGCTAGAAGAGACAGAATAGATGTGCTATACTGCTACCTCGGTGCAGCTTCACTGACTGTGTGAGTGCCAAAATCAACTTACACCCTTCCAGTCTTCCATAAGCTGCAACATTTTATGAGTTTTATGGAAACCTGATGTAAGACAATAAGACTTCTTTTCCATGATATATGGACTGCAATTTAATTATTCAATAAAAGAAGTATATTAATTTTTTCCTCAGCTCTAACCCATGTGAGTTATGAGTTTTATTCATTCAGTGGGTTGGGATAAATTTGTCACAGCAATGTTTGGGATCCCAAACATTGCATTAATTGATTGTTCAGTCTTTTCCTTAACTGCAAATAACATGCCAAAGAAAACCACTTTTATTCCTCAAGTGATTCTGACTCTGAAGATGATGAACCCAGAAAGTTCCGTGTGGAGATCAAACCCATGCATTCAGACTGTAGTTCTAATTATACAGTGCCTTCTTTGGATGAATTAAAAGAATCAATAGGAAACATCACAATTTCACCAGCTATATCTGTAAGTAAACTTCATAGGCTATTTGGTATATAGTAATAGGGAAAATATACCATAGCTAATACTTTCATAGGAACATTAAGTCATTTAGCATAACTAATTTAGAATGTTTTATTATGTTTTTTTAGAGGAGGAATGGAGCAGTTAATGTTACATTCAAGGAATGTAATATGAATACAGAAAAGTGAGAAAAATGACACCAAGAAAGAAACAGTACAGCTGAGTAGGTTAGCTGTACTGTTTTAAGAACAGTTTTAGTAATACTAAAACCTATTTTCTACAGACTTGTGCAGCCCTATATCGTAAACTCATTTTTAAAAAGCACAAATACTGCAGTCGTTTTAGTTCAAACTGGCATCATTTGTATTTTGAAATCAGATGTTTTAATTATGTTCAGCTAGACAGATTTAAACTACTTGTGTGCAAGAGCTAGATGTTTTCTTGGTTAAGTTCTATCCATTGCCTGATACAAAATGCTTTTTGTTGGGCTCCTTTATTCATGCTATCTAAAATGTGAGAAACAGAAAAGTTTTCTTCAGTATAGCTAGTTATAGAGTAGTCTACATTTTGTAGGAATGATCCTGAATAACTCCGCAAATCTTTTCCCAATTTGATTTTGTTTCAAAAGGGTGGAAGCAAAATCATTCTATCATCCAATATTTCACTCCCATTATACATTGGCTTTTGTTCTTTTGCAAGTATGGGAAGTTCTCCCAGATACCTATTTCTCCCAGGACAAAGAAATGAAAGAGTTCTGTTTGAAGATGTTCCAGAATAGTCCATAGATTCCAATTTATTTATTTATCTTGCTGAATATTTGTAAGCAACCTAATCAAGGAGTCCTAGAGGTTTACAGAATATACAACATATATTCAAAAACTCCATAAAACCCCAATATTGTTGTTTTAAATGGTGCTGACTACTTTATTACAACTTTCAACTTTATATAAATTGTGGGAACATCATGATAGTGCGTAGACTCTAGTGGCCCAAATTTAATCTAGGATGAATAATTGCAACTTTGAACAACAGTTACAAAACAGTTACAAAATGCAATCAAACTAGAAATGCTACTTTTAGGTCAGTGGATTTTTTTAAAAAAGAAATATTGCTCATTAAAATAACAGGATTATTTTAAAATGTTATTTTTATTAACACCTTTGTTTGATGCTTTGGCATTGAAAATTAGAAAAGAATGTCCTTTTGTACATATAGCATGTGCAAAACTGTGTGTAATTATGTTTTCCTCATTTTATTTCCTATGCTAACAGAGACATAGTCCTGTAAGTATTAAATCATATTTAATTAGCAGCATCATACTGCTTGATAAGGAATAAAGCTAGAATATTGTAATTGATTTTTATATTGTAATGTTCTACAATACATAGTTCACTCAAAGCTGTCAATTAGATTTTGCCATGAAAATTGTAAAATTGTTTGTCCTTGTAATAATAAATTAATAATAAGATTGGCATTAAAATTTTAGTATAATCTTTTATCAGCATTTTCAAACTTGGAATCTAATTGGCCTCATGCCATAAAAACAGGATTTGATTCACAGATAGTCCTTGACTTAAAACCACAATTGGGACCACAATTTGAATCCTAAGCCATGAAGGTCATAAATCAGGCGCCCATGTGACTGGCCTTGATTTTATGACTGTTTTTACACTGGTCATTAAGTGAATTGAGTCATAAGTCAAAATACATTCCAGAAACCAGCAAAAACCACTGGAAACCAGCAAAAAGTGTTGCACATCAGGATCAAATGTCTATGGGACACTACAACCAGTTTTAAGTGTAAGCTGGTTGCCATGCCTGAAATGTGATCAGACCAGAGAGAAGATGCAGTGTTTTACAACAGCCAGAAGTGTTTTAGGAGCTGTAAAACACCCTTTCCAAGGTCATTGTAACTCTGAACAGTCATTGATGACTGGTCATAATATAGCATTATAGCAATAGCATTTGATTTATATACTGCTTATCAGGGCTTTTAACCCTCCTTAAGCGGTTTAAAGAGTCACCATATTGCCCCCAACAATCTGGGTCCTCATTTTACCCACCTTGGAAGGATGGAAGGCTGAGTCAACCTTGAGCCTGGTGAGATTTGAACTACCGAATTGCAGGCAGCTGGCAGCTGAGTACTACATACTGCACTCTACTCGCTGCACCATCACGGCTCATAAGTCAGGGACTATCTGTACCCTTATTAAACACCAGAAGCCAACCATATTTTTTATAATGTCAGTGTTCTACCATGGTGAATTACCTTCCTAGTCGTAGACCTATAAAAGATGGAATGTAACATCTGTAAAGCACTGACCTGTGGCCATCCTGATGTTTCTTTAAATTCAGTATGATTTGAACAATGAATTCTGCGATTCTTTTTACCTTAGAGCTGAAAACCTGTTACTTATAAGTTTAAGCCTAAAAAAAGAAAATGCCCCAGGTCTTTCCCAAGTCAAAACTAGGATCGGGCTTGTTTCCAGGCTGCATTTCAAAGACAGCTTTTGGAATGGTTGTAACAGGCACCTAACATTAGGCAAATTGGTTCCGGTAGTCAGTATTCTTTTTAAATTGGCCATTCAGTAATTAATGTCATACCAAGGAAGTGAATTTTTATATCAATTTCATATAAGCTGCTGTTATGATTTGTTAATGTTTATGTAAGACCTTTATGCTTTTAGTTTCATATTTGTTAAGTACACATTTTTTACAGCAGGTTCAGAATTCAGAGCACCATGCAGAGGCTGTCTGAAACCACCTTAATATAGAATAATTGGCTTTCAGTATAGAGTGGCAGCTTTTTAAAAAAAATCATCCATTGTATTATTATTATTATTATTATTATTATTATTATTATTATTATTATTATTATTATTATTATTATTCAGAAATAATATTACCCAGCTTCACTATCTCAGTTAAGAAAAAAATGGAGGACTTCTGTGGTACTGTCAAGCAACCAAAATGGGATGATTGTATAAAACCATTGTAATGATGCCATCTGATGTTCCAAATTTACAATCCTAAACATTTATCCTAGATATTTTATTTATATCTGCCATTCATTTTGCTAAGGCTAGTATCTGAGATTGGCTTGGAATATTTCCTGCCTTCAACTTCTCCCTTAATTTACAAAGAAAATAATATGTGTTTACTAAAACTTGTTTTCTTCATTGCATTTAGGCACAAATGAACCGGAATGCATCTAGTAAGTTTGTCTGAACTGGTGACTATCAGTGACTTTTTCTTATGCTTATATCAGATTAACTGTTGTTTTTTCTTTTAAGGAAAATTGATTTGGGTAAACCATGTTTTTGTATGCGCAAATGTATGTATAATGTGAGTGCTGGATAATTGAGTTTCCTTATGTATTGAGAGTACATCGAGCAGGTTTCTGTCCCAACATGAATAACTTTAAAAGGATATACCTTTTGCCACTTGCTCAAAATGAAGTTATAGGCAGTCCTTGAGTTATGACAGTTCACTTAGCAACACTTCAAAGTTATACCCCCCCCCCCAAAAGTACTTACATCCTGAAGATGTGTTGCAGCACCATGGTTTGTTTGTTTTTTGCCCTTACAACTGAACACAGAGATGCTGCAACATGTCCCCTGCATATTTCCACCCCTTCCACAGGCACTGGGCCTGCTTTGCTGGCCCACAGGATTCCATGTGTTCCTCCCCACCACATCACCGATTGCTCACTTCTCAGATGCTGGTGAAGCTATATTCCTTTCATCATTAGATGCTAGCCTTCCCTCCCCCCATCACCATTAGCTCCGCTGGTCTTACATTAGGTAAAGGTAAAGGTTCCCCTTGCACAAATGTGCTAGTCGTTCCCGACTCTAGGGGGTGGTGTCATCTCCGTTTCCAAGCCGAAGAGCCAGTGCTATCCGAAGACATCTCTGTGGGCGTGGCCAGCATAACTAAACGCCGAAGGCGCACGAAACACTGTTACCTTCCCACGAAAGGTGGTCCCTATTTTTCTATTTGCATTTTTACATGCTTTTGAACTTCTAGGTTGGCAGAAGCTGGGACAAGTAGCGGGAGCTCACTCCGTTATGCAGCACTCTGGATTCGAACTGCTGAACTGCTGACCTTTCTGATTGACAAGCTCAGCGTCTTAGCTACTGAGCCACTGCATTAGCAGAGTTAATTACAGGGAAGGGAAGGGAAGGCATACAGTCAACAGCAGACCACTCCTTCCTACAGGATTGTGTGAGCATGTCATTGCACATGCTCCCCTTCTTTTGCATAGAAGTGAAACATACACAGGGACATGTTCCTGCACTAGGACCCCGTGGTCTTCCCCATCCTGAGATACCCCAGGCACACTTAACTGTCCATGCATTCTATGCGGAGAGCAGAGATGGGGTTTGTTTATTTAATGTGATTCACTTAACATTACGATCATAATGGGCAGGCTCCATTACAGTCATAACATGAGGACTACCTGTATATACCCTAATACAACATTTGTTAATGAAGTGGCACTCTCATATTAGGTGACATAAAGGATACTTTGGAAGATTCTGACACTGAAATATATATATTACAAAATAAATCTTTAAGTCTATATCAGATTGAGAAAGAGTCTTCTTCAAATTATGATGAATTATAGCCCTTTAAATGTGTGGATAGCTACATGCATTTTTAGGTGATTTTCTTAAAACCCAGTGGGTTATATTTGATAAAAGAATTAGTCTTCATTAGAACAGGAAAGAGAAATGATAAAAAAGCCTATACGTTTTAAAGTTTCACTCTTACATATTCAAAGGTTCATTCCCGCGTACAGCCAGACTTGACAGGACTGGAATCTGTATTCAGATCACCAGGCTATTGCTGAAATGTAAATTCAGATCAAATGTACCCTGAGGGAGAGGTTTTCATCATTTTCTTCAGTGATATTTGTAGCTGCTATTTTTCCTAATTGATGGGCAAGGGAGGTACTTTTTAATTAAAACAAGTAGGGAAAGCATGCAGGACATTGCTTCTAAAATTATTTCCAATTCTTCAACAGCAGTGGGAGCCATTTCCCCCCTCTAATTAAGTAGCTTGTTGCATATATTTGTTACTTTGTGTGTGTGTGTGTGTGTGTGTGTGTGTGAGTGAGTATGAGAGAGAGAGAGAGAGATTTAGATACTGTATGTAGATATACAGTACATATGTAATACATACAGAATCCTCAGGAAGTAAGCAGTGTGCTTTGCATGCATGATGCCTGTATTGTGTGTATGGATGTGTTTGATCATGCAGTGTTTTCTACTTATGTGTTAAGAAGAATGAGGCAGGCTGCATATGCTCTGTTCTGAGTTACATGATCAGATTGGAAGGGGTTTAATGGAAGAGTCACCAGTATTCCAAGTCATGCCCAACTATTTTTCCCTTAAGAGTGCCTAGGGAAAATTCTTCTGAAATACTTTTCTCCATAGCCATGTTTTCAGACTCTTAACTGTAGCCATTTTCAAATTCAAACTTTCCTTTGTTTGTTTCTTCAATAACACCAAATTTTATTTCATTTTGTTCTAGTTTTGGAGAGTTGCCCTACTTCTTTTTTTTTTGTAAATTTTTATTATTTTTCTAAGAGAGTTACCCTACTTGTTGACATTCCTGAGCCCCTTTCATAAACTATGTCCAACCTTCTGTTGAGTTTAAGTAGGACAGGCATATGCAGCATGATTCATGATTTTTTTTTAAAATAATCCTTTAATATACTGCCCTCTGAATCACTTGATCAGGAAAGGTTGAAGGAATGGCTTACAGAAAAGTGTTTGGCAAGACTTCAGTTCATTCCCCAACATTTCCTCCCTGGTTAGATCTGGCCCAGCATTATTTCCAGCATTCTGTTACTTTGAAAAGAATAAATATGGCACAAAAGGAAAGGAAAACTTAATCTAAATGTCCCTCTCATTAAATGCCCTTTCTGATCATTTTTAAAAAATTAAAATTATGGAAGGCTAAATCTCATCTCATTTATGCCTGGTTCAATTCAAAAGTGTCTATGCTGTTTATTTGTCGAGTTTCCAAAGGAGGAAATATTTCAACATATTAATTTAAGACAATTCTTTTTTCTTTTTCCAGATGTTAGTTTCTTTATTGTTAACTGCTAAAAATCATTTTGTTGCCATTTTGATATGCCACCCGGGATATCAAGGAAATTGATTCTTTCTTCAGGAATTGTTGGGGCTTCTGGCATTGTAGTTCAGGAATATCAGAAAAGTCAGAGGTTTTAGCTGGTTTTTGTTTGTTTAAGCAAGGGGTGATCACCGATTCAGTACACATCTGAAAGATTGCCCTTATTTTATATAAATCCAGAATCGATCAATATAGAAGTCAAAACTTTAGATTAATATATAGAATAAATTGACTTTCAGTAAAACTGTTGTATAAAGATTTTTGCAACCTTTATTTACTTTATTTATTTATTTATTTATTTATTTATTTATTTATTTATTTATTTATTTTTATTTATTAATTAAATTTATATACCGCCCTTCTCCCTTATTGCATTAATATCCTACTTCTTCCACTGAAGTTATATACATATTTTGCATTTATGACATGTAATGGGTAAATTATAAATGATTACATATAACACTATAACCAAACAATACCAGATCTGCTGGGGGTAAAACAAATTCTTTAATTTTGGTGGCTTCCTTTCGACATGACAGTTAGATGGTTTTATGGTGATAGGGGATACAATCTTGCTGGCAGGAATCTGGTGTTGTTCTTGTTCCTAGAATATCCCCCATATGATAATTTGTATAACATAGGAAACATATTCAACAAAATGTGACAAAAACAAATAATTTAAATTGTAGTACATATCAGTTTTTCTTGAACATTTGAATGAGTTTTAGTTTCCACTTTTATCAATTGGTAATTGAGCTTTTTATAAAAACCTGGCTGATTTTGTTAATTTATTATTATAATATAATATTATATATTATATTTTAATATATTAAAATATATTATTGTTAAATGTATTTTTAACAAGTGTATCTTTTTAAATAGGTGAAGAGTTAACAAAATCAAAGTTTTCTGCTTCATCTCATGAGTAAGTTTCATATTTGATATTCATGTTTATTTGAAAGGCATTGAATATTATTTTGCAAGATTTTTCCAGTTTGCAGCATTTACAGCTTGATTTAACATTACAGTTTAGACATTAAGAAACACATTTTTTTATTTTTCCATTTTTAAAATTCAATCTTTCGTTCTGTTTTGTTGTTAATTTGTGTTCAGATTAGAATAAATATATATGCAGTGCTTTGGTTCACAATTGAGCCCACAATATTCATTTCTAATCAAAAGTTGTTAATTGAGTCAGGCTTCACTTTGGCCATGGTTGTTAAGTGAATCATGCAGACGTTAAACAAATCTGGCTCCCTTATTGACTTGTCAAAAGCTGCCTAAGAAGATTGCAAATGACAATCTCATGACCCCAGGACACTGCAACCATTGTAAATACTTGCCAGTTGCCAAGCACCAGAAATTTGATCACGTGACTATAGGGATGCTACAGTGGACATAAGTGAAAACTGGGTCATAAATAACTTTTTTTAGTGCTGCTGTAGCTTTGAATGCTCATTAAATGAATTTTTGTAAGTCGAGGACTAGCGGTACTTGGCTCTTTATAGAAATAAATTAGAACTTTGGTGGCATTGCAACACTGGTTTCATATCTCGGAAAGTATGGCTTTATCTTTTCTACTCAGTTTTCTTAAGTCCCCATAGCATAGTAGATCTATTTCCTATCTAGGAAATATAGATGTTTGTAACAGAACAAGGTCTCTAACAGGTCTCAACATGTTTCTTGTCCTGTTTATTAGAGATAGTCTGAACAATTTTGCTTCATCTTCTGCATGACAAAATCACATTTAGAATAGAGAATAATTACTTATCTTGATCTTAGCTCTATGGATCTGTTGATTCATCCGAAGCTTTGTTTTCTTTTTGTATCTTTGTCACATCGATGGTTCATGTTCCATTTATGTTCTACCACAAAGCCCAGATCCCTTTTTTTTTTTTGCATGTACTGCTTCCCA
The DNA here is from genome assembly GCA_032468015.1 of Mimophis mahfalensis. NCBI lineage: Eukaryota > Metazoa > Chordata > Lepidosauria > Squamata > Mimophis > Mimophis mahfalensis. The sequence goes on along the minus strand of JANHFR010001470.1, from coordinate 203,365 downwards.
TATTGTATCTTCGACTTCTATAAACTTTTTTCAATGAAGGACTTTGCATTTGACTCTTTAGATTCATTTTGTTGGTTTATGCACTGTTCCAACATGCTGAGATCTTCTTGAAAATTGATATTGTTTCAATTTTTTGTTGTTCATCTATCTTGTAAGACTGCAACCTTCATCTAGGCCTTTTGAAAATATGTTGAACAGTATAGGACCTAGAACTAAGACCAGCTAAGACCAAAAAAGAGGTGGAGCATTGGGATAATGCCTCCTTAAGTACCACCAGCTGCCTGCAATTAGTGCAGGTTCCAGTCCCACCAGGCTCAAGGTTGACTCAGCCTTCCATCCCTTTCGAGGTAAGTAAAATGAGGACCCAGATTGTGGGGGCAATAAGCTGACTGTGTAAAATGCCGCTTGGGGGGGCAAAAGCCCTAATGAGCAGGCATATACATGGAATGAAGGCTGTTGCTGAGTACAATGAGTTGCGCTCTTAGACTGTAAGCCACCCTGAGTCTTCGGATATAAATGGGATTAAAACAAAACAAAACAAAACTCTTCCAACTTAAATATTGATATAAATGTGTGTGGGTTGTTGTTTTACAATTGTTCAGGTAGCTTTGTGTCCAACTAAAGATAGCATATTTTGCTCTTGATTTCTTGAAATTAAGGTACACTCTGATTTGTTCTTGAGACCCTCATGAGGTTCCTTCTAACCAATCTTTTCTAAATATATGAAGGAACTAGCTACTTAATCATCCCTGCCAGAGTTTTGCCTGTTATCAGTGTTTTGCTGACAAATCCATAGTTGCAGTTCCTGCTTTTGTTCCCTTCTGCCTCCCCCTCATTTTTTAAAAACACAATTTGTCCTTCTCCATTCTTCTGGCACAATGCCTGCCTTCTGTGATCTTTCCATTGTAGAAGCAACAAAAAAGGTTCTATCAGAAAGAGATGACATCTCAACCTCTTTAAACATTCTTAAGTGTAACTGGTCTGATCTTGGCAACTTAAAATTGTTCATGGTAGCCAGGTAGCTTATTTTCTCTTTACTTACTTACTCCTTGTGTCAGTTGTTCTGCTTAGATCCATTTGAACACAGGTCTCTGTGAAGAAGACTGAAACAAAGTAGTAATTGAGGAGTTCTACTTTCTCCCTGTTCCTTTGCTGTCCTACCATATTCTTCAAACATCAGGTCCAACCTTTCCTGTTCCTTCTTACTTCTATGGACAGAGGTAAATGAGCCTTTTTTGTTGCTTTTATCTTCTCTGGAAAGCCCAAATTCCCAAAATTCTTTTGGGCATTCTACTCGTATTTGTTACATGCTGTTACACTTCTTGATAATTGCAATCTGTCTTCCATTTCCTATACATGTCCCATTTAACTCTTTACTCGATTAAAAATCTCTAAGCATACGCAATAGTTTCTTAAGTTTTTGTTCTCATTGGAATGATATGCTTCCATATTTTATTTTTTTAAGAGCAGGCATGTCCTGCCTATGCAGCCCTGGACAGCTAGGAATGTGGCCCACAGAATCATAAACTGTTATCGTTATTCCGTGACTTATATACATTAACTGTATTATATATTTTATATGCAGCTGAAAACAATTTCTCTTCACTCAGTGCAGCCCAGGTAAGCCAAAAGGTTGGACAGCTGTATTTTAGAGCATTTCCGAGTCCTTTGGATTCCTGTATATTGAGGGCTTCTCTAGCTGACAATCTTCCTAGTAGTTTATTGGAATTGATTCTCCTGAAATCTGGTGTAGAGGTAAAATTATGTCCCAGTTGTTGTTCTTGTAGTATCTAATTTCATGATTATATCATTACTTCTTCCAAAATTTTGCATTAATTCTATTTCTTCAAATGGTTCTTCTCTATTAGGATATTTTTTTTATTTTATTAAATTTAAAGATCTATCTTGAAGTTCAAGCTCAATAGAATTAAGAGCCAGTCAATAAGCAATCAAGAAACAACAACAATAATCGTTCAGCAACTTTCCCCTTCCTTTGCTCTTCTTCTCTTTGTTCACTCAGTCAGCCTAATGGTTGCACTCTGGAAATAGGTGTGATTCATAATAGTTCTCAAATATATTGTTCTCATTTATGTTCTCAAAATAAATGCTAAATCAGAAAGTTTCAAAAACTTTTAGAAGTAGTTCTCACTTAACAGTTGGGATTTGGAATTCCATCATTAAGTGACATGGTCCTAAAGCATAATGTCAAGTAGCCACGCTGACTTACAACAGAAGTTGTGGTTGTGGTTTTTAAGCAAATCCCACACAGTCATGTGATGTCTCATGATTTCCATTTGTGGACTCCTGCTAGCTTCCGCCATTGACTTTGCTTGTGTGAAGTTTCATTGGAAAGAAAAATGTATTTACTGGTTGGATGTTTCCTTTTTGTCTGCAAACTATTCTGCAGAAAGAGCTGCTTATTTATATTTTTGTTTAAAAACTAAAAATACTGGGGCATTCAGGAGAAACTGTCTTACTTTTTGGAGGGAATGAACCTGCATATTCACTAGTAAGATCAAACGCCGTTTTGAAGAGGACAGAATGTTTAGAAAAGATTGGCGTTAACTGTAGCTGGGAAGACTTACCGTATACACTCAAGTATAAGCCGAGTTTTTCAACCCTCAAAATGTGCTGAAAAAGTCACACTCGGCTTATACTCGGGTCAGTGCTGCCATAGGAATGTCCGCTGCCTGGAATCTTTGGAAAACACGATGAAAGAAGCAGAGATTTATCTGAAAAATTGGTGCTGCGCCTCCACCTTGCCTCCCTCCTAATCTTCTGTGCTTTGCAACCCGACTTCCAGCTGGCTGCCAACAATGCTGAGCAGCCGGTGGGGCTTTAACTCATTCGCAAAGGTGGTGAGGCAACCAGAGCAAGCCTTAACAGGTTGCTGCATTCGCCAGCCAGAGGGGAGGGGGAGCAGCTCAGTTAATCTAAGCATTTTGTTGCCCTGGAAAGAGAAGCTGACAGAGGAGAGAGCTCTGAGCTGGGTTCTTCTCCACCCTGGAGAAGCCCCAGGCAAGCCATTGCCTGATTGGTGCCTGCCTGCCCTTCGCCACCTGGAATTGCTTTTTTGGGACGAATCCAGGTTGGGGAGGGGGCTGTAGTGGGATGGCAAGGCATATCCACCCCTGCCTGCCTGCCCTCCGCCACCTGGAATCACGTTTTTGGGCCAAATCCATGTGTGGGGGGGCTGTAGTGGGATGGCAAGGCATATCCACCCCTGCCTGCCTTCCCCCCGCCACCTGGAATCGCAGTTTTGGGGCGAATCCAGGTTGGGGGGAGCTGTAGTGGGATGGCAAGGCATATCCACCCCTGCCTGCCTTCCCCCCGCCACCTGGAATCGCATTTTTGGGGCGAATCCAGGTTGGGGGGAGCTGTAGTGGGATGGCAAGGCATATACACCCCTGCCTGCCTCCCCCCCACCTCCTGGAATTGTGTTTTGCCCGCTGCCTTCCATCCTAAGAAGGACAAGCTTCTGCTCAGGATGGAAGAGAGGGCTCCGAGCTGGGCGTTTATCCACGCGCTGGAGAAGCCCAGTCAAGCCATTGCCCGTTGCCTTCCATCGGGAGCCGGAGGAGCTTGGAGCCTCACATCCCACGCGGCAGGAGCACTTCTCTTTCTGGGGCGCACCAATCAGGCAATGGCTTGCCTGGGGCTTCTCTGGAAATCACTATTGTCCATTGTGCTTAAACTGTTGTTAAGATCTCTTAACAACCAGACAATAGTAAAGCAGATTTCTATTTTCTTCCTCCTCTCTTGGGGTTACCTTAGATATGATTTTCAGGAGAAGCTAACTTCTGCTCAAAACCCTTCGCTGTTCATCACAAAGTAATTTGGTTTTTCCTATTTAGAATCCTAATTTCAGGGCAGTATTTTAAAACAGTATTTGTTAACAATTAATTATAGTTAACAAGTTTATCTTCGTTTATTGATGCTTATCTTCCAAGAGGTACCATATAAGAGGCTGTTAATCCTACAGGACAGATCAGATCAAGAAACATGTTGCATAGACTTAAAACAAATGGATTATATGAATTGTATTTGTTGGCGCCCAACCTTCAGACTTTCCTCAGGGAGTTGAAAACCCTGTTATTTACATCTGCTGGCCTGGACTGAGGGATTTTTAATAGTTTAGATTTTAACTTGT
>JANHFR010001470.1:162482-174128 GCA_032468015.1 Mimophis mahfalensis | reverse complement strand
TCAATTTTTCCCAGCATTAGGCTCTTCTCCAGTGAGTCCTTTCTTCTCATTTGGTGGCCAAAGTATTTCAGTTTCATCTTCAGGATCTGGCCTTCTAAAGGGCATTCAGGGTTGATCTCTAGGACTAACCAGTTCCATAGCCTTGCAGTCCGAGGGACTCGCAGGAGTCTTCTCCAGCACCATAGTTCAAAGGTCTCAATTCTTTGACACTCAGCCTTTCTAAGGGGTTCAACTTTCACAGCCATACATTGCAACTGGGAAAACCATACTCGGCTATAGTTACGACGATATTCCTGCCTCAATTACAACTAACATCCCTGTCGTACCAACATTGAATGTTTCTAAAATATCTGAAGAAACCAATACTGCATTCAACAATTATCCAAATTGTTTGGTGTTAAATACTGCAAAACCTTTAAGTATTTTACCCTGAGGCAGAAAAAAGTTGGAAGTATTTTTTGTATTCTGTTACATAATTCTTTCCTCTTGCACTGAGCATACTGAACGTTTTTAGCCTCCCCTCCTCTACACACTCCCAGCAAAAAAAAAAAAAAAAATTCGAAAAATATGAAAGCTGTTTCTGGGAGAAGTGCTGCACCTTGTCAAAAGTTTTCTCCTGGGCATGCAATTGCTAGCTTGCACCTGCAAACTCCGCTGGTGCACGTCACGCTTTAAAATGCCGCCTGCCTTCCTCCCCATCCGAAGAGAGGGAGGGAGAAGAGGACGGTTTCTATCATTTCCGCGGCTCCCCCTCGGCACCGCCTGTTCGGGAAGGAGCTTCACCCCAGAAGGCGCGCGCGATTTGCTCTCCCGGCGCGGCCTCTGGGACTCAACTGGGAGACGGGATTCGGTAGCGGCTGCGGAAGAAGGACCCAAGTGGGGAGGGAAACCGCGGGAGGTTTGCGGCTCAAGGTCACTCCGGGCGCCAGCAATCCTGCACTCGCGACCCGAGGAAAGCGCCCAGCTTCCCAGGACCCCGACGCAGAGCCCGTCGAGAAAGGAGAAGAGACGCTCCGGTGTAAGGTAGTAGCCAGGCTTCTAGTTCCAGCCGTGGAGAGCCTCCCCTCCGGTGAAGGGAGGGTGGGAGAAACCAACGGCTGGGCTTTTGCAGGCAGGAATGGCGGCTGGTGCGGCGAAGCTTTTTTTTTTTCGGGTTTGCCCTCAGTATTTTTATTGAGACCGAGGCCGATGCTGCTGCCCGTGTCGGCGTAACTCCTTCATTGCGGCTTCTTCACACTGCCGCCATCCTTTTCCCAACGCCGCTTGCTGCCCCAAAAGGAACAGCCTGTCCGAGTTGGTGGGGTTGGTTTTTTTGGGGTGGGGAGGGGTTACTTTGAAAGGTGAGGAGCTTATACTCGGTACGTGCAAGTTAGTCTCCAAACAGGTTATCTCCGCCCCTCAAGTACTGCGTTGGCACTCGAACTCTTTGTCCTTCGCCGCCACAGCCATTGGGCATGCCGAATGGAGAGGGGAGGGGGTGAGGGAAATTGAAATTTTTGGCCCAACAAAAGCCAAAAGCATCACCTGGAGAGCATCAGGTAACAGAGAGCAGCTGACTTGTCAGTGTGATGTTTTGGTAATAAGGTTGGTGGGTTGAATTTGGGACGCTGGAAATTGGAACTGCTTTTTTTCACTGTGTGTGGGGATGCCCTAGTTCACAAGTGGTATTCCAGTGAGGAAAAATTCCCACCTCAAAACATACAGTATCCCATTTTGCAGATCATGTTCCCTGCAATTGAATGTTCATGTTGAAATGGTGATCCATCCATTCCAGAATGCTGTGATATCTGCTTGTCCTATGCCTTTGAACAATCTGCCAGTTGTGTGTGTATGTATTTATGTTTTGTTGCTTCCGGTGGTGTTTTTGGCACAAGGCAGCCTTTCTTACTCAGAGGCTGGATCTTCTGTTGTGAGATTGCTCTTTATACATCTCCTGAAATGGATTCCAATATTTCAAAACTATAAGTGAATAGAGTAGATAAGACACAGAGTACTGTAAGATGCCTCGTTTTATGCCAAAAAGCTGATATGACTGTCTTAAAATTATTCAAAAGAAGTTACGTCCCCAGATATTTCTACCTGATCCACTTAGCCATGATTAATTAAAATAATCCAGTTTTATAAGTTTCCATGACACACTAAACACATATGTAACGACATATGTTTATAAATACATTCATGCTAAATTCACAGGGTATAATAGACTAAAATATGATGGGTGTTCAGTGTGTCCTATAAGCATAGATTGACACTTCTGATATTCTTACCATCATAATAGGTAGTGGTACATAAAAAAATATCTGGATAGAGAAAGGCATGCAGTAATTTTACAAAAAATATCTGCTGGCAGGAATTTGCTCTTAAGTGGCTTCTTTTTGCTGACTTAGCATAAAACAAATATATGTTGTATTATGACTAGCTAAGAATAGCTTCAGATATCAGAGGGAAAGTATGGCATATGCTTATGCACTATTTCTTAAGAATAAAATTACTGCTTGCTACAATTGTTTGTTCCCGTTTTCAGCCTCTGCTATTAAATAACTACCTCTGCTATATATGACAGTTAGCATCTTGATCTTATTGATTGCTCCCTGATACAGGCAGATAGTTTGCTTATAGCAATACAATGCTATAGCCTAACTTACTATGTATTTTGAAAACTACACATTGTGTTCTGCTTTATTTGTGGATTGAATTGTAGAGTTTCCCTTCTGCCATTTAAATCCTTTTCTATTTTGGTAGAATAAAAATCACTTTTCAAAATGTAATGTTGGAGGGTAAATAATTTGGCTCACATCATTTTAATACAGTGATCCCTCGACATACAAAGCACTCAAAATCCGAACGTTTCAACATCCGAACGGGGAAACCGCCGGCGATTTTAGATGCGGTTTCCCCGACTTCCGAATGACAGCCACGGTTTCCTCAACTTACGACCTGGTCCAAAACAAATTATAAAGTTCTTTTGTAAATATTTCTTGTAGAAAAGGAATGTTGCTGTGCAGTTTGCATGCCTTTAAAGTGCACCTGATAAAGAGGTTTGCACAAAAAACTGGGTGTCTGGGTCTTTTTCCTAGGGTCTGGAACGAATTAATCCGCTTCCAATGCATTCCTATGGGAAGCTGCTTTTCGCCCTAGAATTTTTCGACTTCCGAATGTGCATTCGGAACGGATTAAATTCATAAGTCAAGGGACCACTGTATTTCATACAGTTTAAACAAACTGAAATCTTTTGAGTGTGATTACAGTGTATAGGCATTGTATTGTAGTCTACAAGATTTTTGAAGCTTGGCTTTAATTTTGTTGGTATTCTGGATAATAATCGTGTTTCATATTTTTAGTTCTTGGCTAAATTAAGCTGTGATTTTGTACTTGCCTACATGGGAGCCAATTGCATTGTAATACTTCCTGTAATACTTTATACAGGGGTGGAACCATTAAAATTGTGAATATATTTCAGATCATTTCATTATCTGGTGAATTTCTTGAAAATAATTATAAAATAGTATGATTTTGAGAATGTTATCAAACTCTTATTATGAATATTTAATGTTTTGACAGAACTTCAAGCTAATTAATGTTATTTGTACAATAATTTTACTTTTAGAATTCGTAATAAACATAGACATCGTTTTTCTAGCATAGAAATTCATTGGTTAATTCCATAACCGTGAATTGCTTGTATTCTTTTTTCCCTGATTCTGAAAGTATTAAAAAATGTGAATGGATGGATGGATGGCAGATAGGCAGAATGTATATGTAGGAGAGCCAGTGTAGTGGCGCAATTAAAATGCTAAGCTAGAAGTGAAGCTATCCAGGTTGTATAGAAATTGGCTGGTGATTTGCAGCCTGACACTCAGCCTTAGTTTAGTAAATTGGAAAGATCTATCTGCTAATCCATATTGAATCAGCATGGCAGATTATGGTCCATAATTTTCAATAAAGAGGCTGGTGGATTGATTCATGTATCTATCTGTCTGTCTTTGTAGCCGCACTGCAAGATTGACACAAAAAATCCCCATTTTATAAATGTAATTAAAAGCTCCATATTTTAATGCTTCGTTTTCATCTTTGAACTAAACAGTTGCCAAAATACAGAAAAAATATAAGATGTCTAGATTAGAAGAAACTGGATTAAGGTATATGCTATCTTTACTTTTTATAATAGTTTGAGTCCTTTGCCTCCAAACTTAATTTTAAGTAGATGTTGATAGAATTGCATAGTTTATAAACTAATCTGATTGCACCAGGGCTTTAACTTACCTTGGCTAAACAATTGTCAACCAATGAATGATATAGTCCCGTATCATGTATTTATTAGGAACTTGTTGCTGAATTTTTCACTATTTTGGATTCTGGATAGTTTTTAAGGACAGCTCCATTTATAACATCTTTGGTAGTTAGCATAAAGTATACCATCTCTAAATTGTTAAAGATTATATATGGTACCAGTTAAAAAACCCCACTAATTCAAAATATACCTCCCAATTAAATAGGTACATTGAAATGAACTCAAAAATAATTGCATACAGCATATGTAAACTCAATTACAGTATTTCTGTGAGAACATATTGGATACAGAATGAGAAAAATTCAGCAAGAGTGTATATTTTACATGGATGAATTTTGCTAAAGTAAGAAGTGTGGGGAGGATTAATGAGAAATAAATGTGATTAGAATATGACAAATTCATTAAGCCAGTGCTGCCAATTCTATTCTGAAAGAAAGAGCATAATAAAAAAATTCAGACTGTCTAGTCCTGTTTTCCTTAAAACTTTCTCCAGATATTTCACCTACAAAGCTCATTATTTATGGGTCAAAATAATATCTTACAGTCCAAGACTTTTCTGCAAGGTACTACAATGGGATAGGCTAAAGTTTTTTCATGTTCCCAATTCCACAATTTACAATAATGAGAAATAAACCTCCTGCTTTGTAGTCTCTGTGCATCACATATATGAGCTTGTAGATCTGTTTAAAGTCTAAATGGAGAATTGTGATTTGGAAGTTCTTGTTCACTGTAAAACTTGTTTTAAACTGCTCTTCCTTTTACTGCTGTTATTAAAGGCAGACTTACTTCCAGAATGTGCAAAAGATTTCCACTGACTTTCTTTTGTCAACTATATCTATAAAAGAGAAGTGTTCGATGCCGGTGTTTGTGGGTATGTCCCCAATAGGCTCTTTCACCTGTGTACCAAAGTGGCCCAAACGTGACAGGCACCTACCTTGAACTCCGGAGACAAGCACTGGGGGGGACAGGAACGTGGTTGACCAGTCTTTGTCCCCAAGACACCCACACACCTCTACAGCAGAAAACCTGTACTGAGCATGTGCAGATGGTTACCAGGCAATGCAAGCAAACTCCAGCCAATAGAGGCAAGCCATGCAAATCGGGCAAAGAACAATTATAGGCTGCAGCATTCCCTGCTTAGGCCAAAACTAGGCCAAAGACATTTCACTGGCAAGCTCTACTGAGCATGTGCAGACAAAGACTCCAGCCAATAGAGACAAGGCATGCAAATTGGACAAAGAACACTGGGAATTGTAGGAACAATGGCTGAGGAGGCAATAGCCTTTGCTGCCCAGCCGTCTCCATAGGGCAACAGGGTTTGGTGCTGGGTCCTCTGCAAGTTTCCTACCTACAGGGGGTAGGGTGAGCATGGGCACTTGGAGGATGAGGATGCTATGGAAGATACCCCTTTGTTATGGAATTTCCCCTTCTGCCTCCAGACTAATTCCCAGGGTGGACAAGTTTGGGCCCGGTAGAGCTGACCAAGAATGGTGGAGGCAGCGGAGGAGAAGGCGGGATGAGTTAGCCAGGCCCCACTATACCTGGGCAAAGCTGGGTCATCAGCTAGTATCTTATATTTATAACACTTCTTTGTTTTTAGTCTAGAGGTAATAATATTGCACTGGAATATTTTTGGTCTCCACCGTCTAAACAGGCACAGGTTAACCTTATTTCAACTTTGCAGTTCTATGTCAAGGATAATTAATGTGTTTTCCTTTTATGGCCTAATTATATTTATCTTTTTGTTTTCCTTTCCAGGCCTACTGGAGAGTTATTCTGATCTTCATAGAAGAAAACATATTCTGTTTCAGTTTGAAGGAGGATTTTGATAATAATGTATTCAGTTCCTCGCTCCCTATCTGGAATGGAAGGAGATAATGGACATCCTAGAAAATTTATCTCTTTCCTTTTTGTTTTTGGCATTACATTGTTATGTGCTGGATTTTTGCTATCAATGTTTGTTTTGCAGACATGTCCAAGTGGAGCCTTTGGTGACTGTAAGGGAGCTTTCAAAATTATTGGGCCTCTGCTTGCAGTTGTTGGACTAGTTTGTATCATTTTGGCACAATCAAGAGCCAAAGATTATCTCCGAGATGTGCAATTGCAAGATGATCAGGTATATGGATTTGTTTTTTGTCGAGGAAATTGTCAGTTTGCTCAGTTTCTCGTCTTTGGATTTTTATTTTTAACAAGTGGGATGCTTATTAGTGTCCTTGGCATATGGATTCCAGGATGCAGTCCAGGATGGAGCTATCAGCAATTTAACCATAGCAATACATCTGGCATTGAACTCCAAGACTGTGGATTTCATTCTGTTCAAACTATGGGCCCTTTAATTGTGCTTATTGGATTATGTTTCTTTGTGATAGCTCACATTAAAAAGAAACAAAACTTAAACCTCATCCAAGAATCTTCAGCCAGTGAAGAACAACTGAACTCTGATTCATTTCAAGTTACAGTAGGTAAGTAAATAAACCAGCTAGATATTTTTATTGGTTATTAGAAGGCAACCCTTGATATCTTCTTCTCATCCAAGAAGTTTATTCAGCTCTGACTAGAAGTCTATGTCAACATTGAACAGACCTCTCAACAGAGGGAGAGAGATACGACATCATCTATCTCCAATGTACAACAGTCCTTTCAGCAGTTCCAAGGAGGTATTTGCACTACTCAGGTGACCCTGAGGACACAGATAAACCTGCAACTGGCCTCAACAGCTCTCTAAAAGAATGCAGATGACTAGCTGTCTGCAAAGAATATAAATCCTTTCATTCCCCACCATCAAGTCAGAGCTGAGGAAGCTTCTTGGATGAGTAATGAAACATCTTCAAAGAAAAACAAAAATGTCCAGTTGCCTCTTGAAAAAGCACCTTTGGGACAACCATGGCCTGGATGAATGAGAATCTCCATAGAATTGGAGTCTAGGACTGTTTTCCAATATGAATTAAATTCTCTGTCATTTATAAGTTTACTAGCTGATGCCCTTCTCTCTCCCTCCCTCCCTCCCTCCCTCTCTGTCTTTCTCTGTTACTCTCTTTTCTTTCGCTCTTACTCTCTTTCTCTCTCTGTCTCCCTCTCTTTCTCTGTTCTATTTTCTTTCTCTCTTGCTCTTTTTTCTTTCTCATTCTGTCTCTTTTTCTCCCTCCTTTTCTCTTTTTCTGTTGCTCTCTTTTTTCTCTCTATTTCTCTCTTTCTCTTTGCTGCTTTGTCTCTCTCTCTCTGTCTCCCTCTCTCTCTGTTGCTCTCTTTTTCTCTCTTTCTCTTTGTTGCTTTGTCTCTCTCTCTCTCTCTCTCTGTCTCCCTCGTTCTCTGTTGCTCTCTTTTCTTTCTCTCTCTCGCTCTCTTTTTTCTTGCTCTGTCTCTTTCTCTGTCTCCCTCTCTCTGTCTGTTGCTCTGTTTTCTTTCTCTCTCTTCCTCTCTTTTTTCTCTTTTCTCACTGTCTGTTGCTCTCTCTTCCCCCCCCCCCCTCTCTCTCACACACCCGCACACACACACACCACCCCAGGGCCCAGGGGCTTCCACGGGAAGGCTGACCGAGCTGCTTTGTGCCTTGCAGAAGCGGGAGCAGAAGAAGGAACTCGGCCACATGAACGGCTTGGTTGACAAATCCGGCAAGAGGACCTCGTCTCCCACCAGCGACGCTGACTACTTGGACCGGGCGGGGGGCGGGAGCCTCCGGACCCTTCCCCATGCCCGGCTCCTGGAGCGCAGGGCCAGCCGGCCCGGCACCCCCACCTCCAACACCAGCACCGACACCCCCAACTCGGAGCAGAACGACGTGGACGAGGACATCATTGACGTGGACGATGACTCGGGCCCCGGGGCGGAGGCTGAGGGCGGGCAGCCCCACCTCAAGCGGCCCTTCGAGCTGCTCATCGCAGCCGCCATGGAGAGAAACCCCACCCAGTTCCAGCTGCCCAACGAGCTCACCTGCACTACGGCCCTGCCAGGTGAGGGAGCGGCAGCACTGCCTGCTCTGCAGCGGCTCCTTGTAGGGGCTGTGCAGGGGGCCGGGGGGATGCCCGGGTGGGCTTCTGCTTTGCTTCTGCCGTTGCCCGGACCAGGCCAAGCAAGTCTTCTCCATGAGCAGGGGTGGGCAACGATGGCCGCCTTTACGACCTGTGGACTTCCTGCTGGCTCAGGGATTCTGGGAGTTGAGGTCCGCAGGTGATAGAGGGAGCCATTGTTGCCCACCCCTGCACTTGTGAGGGTGGCCATGCATAGATTTCCCCCTTCGGGTCCCCGATGTCTGCCTAGCCTTCTCTGTCTGTCTGTCATCTGTATGTGTATCAGATTTAGAGATCTGTATCTCTGTATCGCCCTCCACCCATCTATCTATATCTCTGTCTACATATCTATACCTACCTACCTTATATCTATATCTATCTATCTACATACCTACCTACCTACCTACTTACATAACTAGCTACATATCTATCTACGTGCGTATCTATCTATCTATCTATCTATCTATCTATCTATCTATCTATCTATCTATCTTTCTTTCTATCTATCTATCTCTATCTATCTATCTATCTATCTATCTATCTATCTATCTATCTATCTATCTATCTATCTACCCACCCAGCTAGGTATCTAATCTAATCTATCAATCATCTATCTGACTATCTACATATCTATCTGTGTATCTACTACCCTATCTATCTATTTATATCTTCTATGAATTTTTGTGTCTGTCTTCATCATTGTCTGTCTGTCTGTCTGTCTGTCTATCTGTCTATCTACATCTTCTATGAATCTATCTTTATCGTTATTTATCATCTATCTATCTACATCTATGTGCTTATGTGTATCAAATTTAGAGTATCATCTGTCATTCCTCTGCTCCCCCCATGTGGGTATATGTTTATATGTCTCAGATTTAGGGATCTATGTACCATCTGTCATCTACCCACTCTGTGTGTGTGTGTTTGTGTGTATCAAATTTAGGTATCTGTCTCTATATCTCCTCCCTGTGTGTAGCACATTTAAAGAGCCATACCTCTGTATCATCAATCTACATAATGGTCATCTATTTATTTCTGCATGCTTGCGTGCATCAGATTTAGAGATCTATCACCCGTCCTCTGTCGTGTCTCTCTTTCTGTCTTTGTGTGTGTGTGTGTTTGTGGTGTATCAAATTTAGAGACCACCCATCCCACCCCCAGAGTGGCCCTCGTCCTGTCTCATTCTACTTCCTGTTGTGCCCTTCCAGGTACTAGTAAGCGGAGAAGAAAGGAAGAGACCTCCGGGAAGAATGTCAAGAAAGCACAGCATGAGCTGGACCACAACGGCTTGGTTCCCCTACCAGTGAAAGTCTGCTTCACCTGCAGCAGGTATCGGCTGGGCTTGGGCAGGAGGTCTTAATCTGTGCCTGGGAGCAGGGGGTCTTCTCCATTTCGAGAGCTCAGCAGCATGCTCGCACACACACACACACACACACACACACACAGAGAGAGAGAGAGAGAGAGAGACCCACCCCCTCTTTCCAATACCCTTAAGCCTCCCTCCCTCCCATCCCAAACGATGCCCTGCCTTCACCTGGGCTTATCTCCAGAAATAGTGGGTCCTCTCTTCCCTGTGGTTGTTTTCTTGCAGATGTTTCATTCCCTAAACCAGGTAACACCGTCGATACTAGCACTGATGTGGTTAGGTTGTTTGAGTAATGAAACATCTGCACGGAAACAGCCAAGCTCAGAGAGCACCAAGGACCCCTCATTTCAAGCCTGGTCTATGAGCATTCTCCTTTATTGGGAAGTTGTGGGTGTGTTAAGAGTTCGAGTAACCCTTTATGTAGCAAGGGTGTCCAAATGGAAATTTGAGAATAGCGGTGAATAAGCACAGTGACTCAGTAACCACACAGATACACCGAATTTCTTAAATGTTTACTTTTAGCAAAGCAAAGTCCAAACACCTGTCTAAGTCGTACACGAGTAAATAGCAGAGATAGCCAAACGATGTTTCGAGTATATTCAGATAATCAGTGTCTTCTTACCGGCAATATTCTGTCATACACATAAGTCAGTCCTTCGAGTTGCAAACAGTAGCAAAACTCTAGCAAAACTAATCTTCACAGTCAGACCACCCACCAAACAGAGAGAACAAACTGAGTTACTAGCTCCCTCCTAAGAGCATAGCTAACCAATCCGATAACAGTGGTAATTACTATCCTCTGTTATTATGTAAATGAAGCAACATAAACTTCGGGTCTTAAATCAGCAGAACACATTTTACACAACTAACATGTTGGTATATATTTTTCTTTCCCAACAAGTTAGGCAATGAACCCATTCCTAACAGGGTGCGCCATCACTGGAGGTATTTAAGAATAGACAGCCATTAATCTGGAATAGCATAAGGTCTCCTGCTTGAGCAGGGGGCTGGACTAGAAGATCTCCGAGGTCCCTTCCAATTCTGTCCTTCCAACTCCTCCGGTGGAATCCCTCTTTCTGCTTCCCCACAGTTGGGCTTGCAGGTCACAAGTGAAGCCATTTCTCACATTACAAGGGGATCCTCCTTTGGGAGCTTGCAGCGGGGTTGAGGCCCAGTTCCCGGTGGCCCCTGTCTTCCAGATGAGCAGGGGGTCACAGGGTGGGAAGCGTGGATTGTTGTAAAAAAAAGACGATTGAGCATACAGCTGTTTCCAGGGAGGAGAGAGCATCGAAGCATAGTGATGAGGGTAGAGTCCCATAGATGGAGGACCAAGTGCAGAGCAAAGAGATGAGCTAAAGTAAAGGGCCAGAAGTAAAGGTGAAGTGAAGACCCAAGATGAAGACAAGATGAAGTATAGTAGGAAGATTGCTCTCTGCCCTCCCACCTTTATTAACCAATGGCAAGAAGGTGTTACACAGTACATATTGCATCATACATAGAGGTGCCATCCAAGCCTGGGAAAGGTTCCCGTCGTCCTGGTAACATATAGATATTGAGGGGCCACCTTACATCCTGTTCAATAACACCGTGCTTCCCAAGACAACTTTTCGTGGGAACAGGATGAGATCATAGGAACAGAGAAAGGTCATCTGGAAATCCCCCAGGCTTGCAAACTATGCCCCACAGAGGCCATTCTGGTACTTAACGATAATCCTACAGTGGATGACCACAGGAAATGGGCCAAGCATAAGATACGTCTCCCTCTTCCGCGTTCTCCACGGAGTAAGGACCCTCGGTCTTCTTTCCCAGGAGTTGCCGTGTGGCCCCTCTGATCCAGTGCGACTACTGCCCCCTACTCTTTCACATGGACTGCCTGGAGCCCCCGCTGACGGCCATGCCGCTGGGCAGGTGGATGTGCCCCAACCACATTGAGCACGTGGTGGTAAGCCAGGATCCCGCCTCGGGGGCGGGGGCTTCGGGGG
>JANHFR010001470.1:84694-97773 GCA_032468015.1 Mimophis mahfalensis | reverse complement strand
TCAGCTTATTGCCCCCAACAATCTGGGTCCTCATTTTACCTACCTCGGAAGGATGGAAGGCTGAGTCAACCTTGAGTCAACCCTGAGATCATCTTTCCAGGAAAATTTTATACTGAATAAGTATACAATCTTGGTAGAAAATCTTAGTACATTCTGATTTTGTTCTAGAAAATTCTAAAAGAAGGGAGAAGATGAGAATGGGGTTAGATAAGAGAAGGCAGGAGTGGAATAATTTAGGGACCATTTAAAAGAGTAGATAGGATCTTGTGTTTTGGTGCACGTATAAAACAGAGAAAGAAAGATACAGTATTTGCAATGTTTGCAATTTCCATAGGCATTTTTGGATGTAAATTTTTGGATGTGTTTTCCTTTACATCCTTTATGTACACATATGATCACTGGACTGCCCATACCTCTTTGAAATTGAGCAGGCTGGAAGAAAAATCCACAGGAAGAAAAATTGTGCCTGCAGATTTCATAACTCCGTTAAAAACCAAAAATGTTTCCATTTCTTAAAAAACCAAACAGAACAAAAACTATAAAGGTGCTTAGTCCTTAAGCGCCTGTGGCAGAACATTTCATTCACTCCTAAATAAAAATTTCATTTTATTTTGTTTTTAAATTGCAGTTGCCCATGATTTTCCATTGCTAATTAGGGGAAGAAATAAATGGAACAATCTCTAGTTTGATCTGAATCTAACATGTTATTTTATGAAATGCCAGTTAGAGAGAAACATCAAAACTTTGTGATCAGTACACATCCTTTCATTTTATATCTTTCCATCCATCCATCCATCCATCCATCCATCCATCCATCCATCCATCCATGCATGTTCACCAGATGGTCATGCTATCTAAAACTGATCCTAGACTAAGTCATCTGGGCCACAAGATCACAACAGATACTATGTGTATGTCTGTGTATATATGTGTGTGCATATGTGTATATATAGTCTTTAAGCATAATTAAACAATTGTAATTAAACAAATATGTTTAAAAAAGCATTTACAATATTTGGAACATACGTTTATAAAACAAATCCAGAACTTCTACTTCATAATAAAAATCAAATCAAGCCTATTTAAGGTACTTTTAAAACAGTTCTTATAAATTTATAATAAATTTATAATTTATAGATTAATAAATCTATATTAGATTTATTAATAGATCTATATTATAGATTTGTTATGTTATAACATAAGTAATGCATTGACTGCGTACGAAGAGTGGGGGAATTAAAATGTGGCAATAGCAAGTTATTACTAGCATATTACAAAATATTTCAACAAAATGGCAGTTGAGAACACAGAAAAATAATTTCTTCTTACCAAGAATACATTTTCTCAGGAAAGCAGCATCTTTGTTCTTTCATAGATAGGTATAGATTATCCATGTATTGTGAATCTAGGTCTTTTCAGCTGCTTTACTTCTTTCAAGAAGCTCCCTTAAATCTTGATTTATAACCTCTTGGTTATTTTCACTTATGCATCAAAGTCAGACAAATTCCAGACCAAAAAGGCAGATTGAACAGATCCGGGATATGTCTAAACTGAAGAAGAGTTTTCTCTGAGTGTAAAATGAAAGATTTGCAGGCATGTCCTGGACAGAAGACTGGCATGCAAATCTATCTGAGTGAAGAAGATGGAGTCACAGATTTCGTAAAGAGAACTATAAAATAATGTTCATATTTTAATAAACATCTGGGAAGCTGCTTCTTTGGCTTGAAAAGCCAGCCACCCAGTGTTTCTCTCATAATGTTGGCAAGCTGTTAAAACAAGGAAGTGCAAAGCTTTCTGCTCAAATGTATTTCCTTAATGTTGAAACTTAATTTAGATTGTGTCCATTTTTAAATAGCACTTTTATGAACATGGCAGCTGGTTTAAGAAAGAATTGGCTTGTTTGGTGACTTACGGCTTCAGTCCATGCTCTTTTCACTAAAGAAAATGTAACCCTTTAACTGGATTGCCACATTATGTTCTTCAGTTAAATGCTTGTTTTTTTTAAAAAAAAAATATTCTGGAAACCATTTGCAGCCTTTAACCACTTTCATATTTCTTCAGTCTTTACTTCCCTGCATTTCTCTGTGACTAATTAAAAAAGTCAATTGTTGTAAATAGGGTTATTGGATTATGCTGCAAGTATTTATTGTTCTGTGGTTTCTTTGACACAGCTATGCAAGAGTCTACACACTTCAGAAGAGCTTGTAAAGGGCAAAAGAATACCAACCCTATATTACAAATTGACTAAAAGTATAGGTAACCAGTACTTAATGTTTAATGTCCTATAAACATAATAAAAGTGTAGAAAACGTCAGATGTTTTCTCAGGATGAAAAATGTGCCTCATAAAATACAGGAATTGTTATAAGAGATCATTATTCCCAGCAATGAACAACAAAAATCCTTCCCTATGTTATTTCTCAAGCTTACTGATTAAACATGATTTGGGAGTGGTGCTTATTCAAGATCACTTAACCTAGCTATCTCATACAATTCTTTAAGCACATGTACATAGTAGCTGGGTTCACATAATTCATTAGACTAGATTTAAATAGGGTAGTTTGTTTTAGACCTACAGCGGACTGGAAAATCCTGTCACAGCTGGATATAGCGAAAGATATAGCATGTTGAGTGAACTGATCATTATGTTACCTGATCATATCAAGTTATCGGAATTTGTTATGGCTTAACGCATGGCACAAATACATCGATTGGGTTTTGTTCCTGCAAATTTAGGGTTAAATATTATGTGATTCAAATCTCAGAATAGGAAAAAGATAGCTATTTTAAGCTACAGGTAGAATGGAATCTTAATGCCCTTTACTGATTCTGATTGCAGAACAATAATAGTAGGGACTTTCTCCCCCATCCTCAGCTTCTATTTGCTAGTAACCCACTATTGAATCTGTGTGGCTCTGGCCATGCTTATTTAATTATTATGAATGTGATGTAAGTCAAGATGCAGATTTTGCCAACTGAACAAGTCTTAGTCTATTTCCCAGTCTTAGTCGATTTTTTTACTGAATTGAAGACTATTGTATGCAATGCCTCTTTTCATTTGATTAAGAAAAATGAAGACCCAGATTCTACTGTTCTACAATACCTTCCTTGAGTGTTCTCAAAATTGATCATCTGTCCTGATTTCTGATTTGGCCATCTTTGGTATCACTCAGGAGCTTTAAATAATGCATATCTTGATAACAACCGAGATCCAAATTTTGTGCCAGAAGTCAGACCAGAAATTTCCAAAGTAGCATAAAGAGCAGGGTGTGTGTTGCTGGGTGTACACACTGGCTTATCGCACCAATTTCCCACTGCCATGAAAATTGAAAAGCTTTGGGGTATTGTTCAGCATAGATCCATGGCAGGTCCTTGTTGTATTCTCATGGCAAGCCACAATGTCACATAAAGCTGCAGAAAATGGGACAGCTTCAAATACTGGCCATTTTGATTGCCAGGGCCCGTTTAATTTAAGAAACAGCTGACAAAGCAAACTTTGCAGGAGTCCACATAAAATAGCAAAGTGCAGAGGCTGTTGAGCACGGGTTATGAAACTTATCCAAAATGTTTCCTTAAAGGTAATGTTTGGATTAAGAAAAAAAAACCCTCAAAACCACAGATGAAAGAGGTCTTTTTATTAGTAGCCATAGTGTAATTCATCTCAGCATCTTGGTTGGGACATATGACAAAACCAAGTATCCTTTTTCTGTTCTCTAAAACTGAGTGAAGATTAGTCCAGATTTTACCCAAACTTAACAATATTCTCCAGATAATTCCAAAAATTGTAATTGTTGTGCAGTCACCCTGCCTCGTTTATAGACTTTTATAGGTGACTTCTGATAAGCAGCCTTCCACTGGTGCCAGCTTGAACTGATCTCAAAAAACTAAGCAGTCAGGCTGCTTGGTAGTTGAATGGGAGATCACCCCAAAATACTAGCACTAGAGACTAGAGAGAGGATGTAAAAAAAAAAAAAAACCCTAGAAGGCCAAGTTCCTCTCTATTGTTACAAAAAAAAAGCTTCACAGATGTGTCAATGAAACCATGAAAATTCAAGTTTTATTTAGAAAAGATTTTACCTATTCCTAAACGTTAAACCCTAAATTATACAAGTAAACAGAAAGGGAAACACTAAATTATTTTTCCATCTTAATGATTCAGATTTCTTTAAAAATACTACAATAAAGTGTACCAGTAGATGGCACTCCAGAATATTGGAGTTTGTCCAGAAAATAATAAAATCAGTAGCGCATTATCAGTCCTCTTCTCTGTGTAGTTTTGAACAGAAGAAATGAAATAACATTTCTCTGGATAATAGGTGCCTTCCTCCAAGCAAGGGCCAGATAACAAAACAAAAAGTATCAAATGCATTTGTTATGCTAGAGTAAGAGTAGTGTTATAGCAAGTGGATTTTTTTGGTACATTATAAATAGGCCAGTAACAAGGGATTCTGCAGGGTATGGTTAAAAAAAAGATGGCACCTGCAATGCTATAATCAAAGCTTTGCCCATTGTTAATCCTTGATCACAGGATTTTATTTTATTTTGGTAATTTTATTAAAAATTCCAATTGCCCACCATCTTGATTTTCTTAATCTATGCAGACACCCTAAATCAGTAGAAATGGTAGATTGGCAGCATTATGTCACCACATACACAAACACACACACACACACACACACACACACACACACACACAGTGTTGGATATAGTTCAGTTGGTTTTCTATGTAAGTCCCCAACCTTAGACTTGGTAAATGTAGGAAAAGTGAAATATTTGGTGCATATAAGATACAGAATACATTAAACTATTTTTCTGATGTAAATCAACATCATGCACATTTTCTTCTTATAATAAACACTGTTTTTATTACTTTACCTTAGAATTGGAAAAAATGCATTTTGACTTGGGGAAAATTAGAGATAGATCTGCTGGGTGCTTTTGATCAGAGTTGTAGCAGTCTCATCTAACAATTAGGAAACTCATAAACTAAAAATCCAGAAGCTACCAATTGATCCATCCTTGGCATAAATGTATTGCTGATAAAGTTCCACTGAACTTTATCCATTTTTTTAAAAAATAATCCCCTTATGCACCACTTGTGTGCTGCAGGGGAGGGGGGGGATTAAATTTCCATTAAGTTTCTGGAAGGGATGAAATAAAAATGTGACATTTGTTTACAGCATCAAGAACTGTAATGGCACAGTGGTTGGAATTGCAGGCTAGCTCTGCTCACATTGTCAGGAGTTTGATGATCCTGACTGGCTCAAGGTTGACTCATCCTTTCATCCTTCCAAGGTCAGTAAAACCAGAGAGAACAGCCAGATTGTCAGGGGCAGTATGCTGATTGTAAACCGCACTGTGAAGCGGTATAAAAGTCTAAGTGTTATTTCTATTGCTATCACCCAGTCAAATAGATATATGTCAACATTTCCATGCTGTAAAGATAAAATTTGCTCTTTTCCAGCAATGTGCCTGACCACCATATACATATCGTGGGAAGATAGGAAATGCCTTATACTGAGTCGGAACACTGACCTATTCTGTTCAAAACAGCTGATACTGATTGGCAAGAAATCTTTGGGATTTCTTGAACATGCCGAAGAGTGGGATTTGAACTTCCTGCCCGCAGGCATGATCAAATGCTAACTTATTTGGCCTCCTTTCTAAAACCATTGAATATATTCTGCATCATGTTCAGTTCTAAAGAATGAATTTGTTACTTTCTTTTAGAGAAACTTTTCTGGTGAATGGGAAATGGGAATTTGGGTTCCCCAAGTTTTCGGTTGCTTCAGTAATATTTGTCATGATCTAATATACAAAATCAGCTGAATGGGAGAGAAAACAGCCAAGAAACCAGCATAGCTTTTCCAGTCAGATGTACTAGACTAAAATTCCCACCATCCTCAGTGGAGATTATGAGAGCTTTAATCCAGACACATCTGGAAGATACTTAGTAGGGAAAGGCTGTTCTAATCACAACAGCCATTTTGGGGCTCTCCTCCTGAGGGCTGCATACTTTACATTTTCCTTCTACAAATAACCGTCCAAGTCCTCCTTTTCAAAGAACCTTTATTAACCCCCCCAACTATTTGCTGTCGAGACTTTTAGGATGAAATCATCATGTTAAACAAATAAACGCCTCTCGGTACAGATCTCTGCTTTGGGAGCAGAGTAAGAAAATAATTTCTGTCTGCTGTCCACAAAAGCGGCTGGAAAGGCCGAAAGGAAAATATTATTTTTACTTCATTGTGTGAAATATCATTTTGGAGGATCTGACTCGTTGAGTGTTTGAAGAGTTTTTGCTGGCAGGTTCCGAGGGTCTCTCGGGCTCACCTCATGGGACTGTTTTCTTCATTAATAAACTTAGTATGATGTGTGTTAAAAGGAACAAGCTATTTACTTAGTAAATAAGGGATGTCAAACAAAAAGCAGAAAACTTACAGGCACTGGGCATTATGTGGGAGTGGGATATGGGGGTAGAGGAAGGGGGGAACCCTAGAAAATTTGGGAATGATCCGGCTAACTTGAGCCAAAGCTGGGCTTTGTTGAGAAAACAAATTCAGCCAGAATATCCAAGTGAGGCTATTTCCTTACTGATACTGGTGGGAAAATTGTACACTGTGCCTCAAACCAGCAGGGGATGGCCTTGGGAAGGCAAGTTTTGGAATATTCATCATTGGCCTCTATGTTATGAATCTATCCTTTAAAAGCCTTCCAAGGACCAGCATTTACAAGCTCTTACTGAGATGAATCAATGGCAAAGATACAAAGGTTCAACTGGTATTCTTCAGAAAAAAGCAGATAGGCCTTGAAATACCATGAAAAGCAGTAGCAACAGTCACTAGGGAGTTGCCAAGTGCTTCCTTCCCTGCCTTGACTGCTCTTATTTGATGGTTGGGTTAGGTGACTTGACTCATAGGGGAGAAAAGAGCCCCATAAATGGCATAATCCCTGGGAAAAAGAGCTGTTAGTCAATTTCCCTTGACCTTTTAGCTCTTCAAAAGTTGATGCTGAGCTGACTCCCTCCTAAGCAGTTAAAAAAGATAGCGAAAACAACCTCACTTTGGACCTGAAAAAAGAGCTATTTGTGAGGGGAAATTGATTTCTTCTAAGTATTGGAAGGGAGAATAAAAAAACAAATCAAACAAATCATTAAGCAATGTTAAGCAATTTATCTTCCCTGGCTGGAAAAGTCCATAATGGGCAAGCTTGTCTAAGAATTAGACAAATAGTTCGTTTACTAAGTCCTGCATTTCATCCGTACAGAGATATGTTTATTGTACATGGAAAGACACACTTCAGAGCAGTTCATGGCACGGTCCCCTGTACCACAGCCACCTTGCCACCATTTCCCATATGTAAAAATGAGCTTTCCACCAGGGAATTTTTGGCATGATTCATTTTGAATCGTCAGTATTTGGGAAAGTTTGCTGATGTTTTCTTAAATTACATCCTCTTGCGGGTCCATAAAAAGTCCTGAAGTTATTACAAATAAACAAATGGAGTTTCTCTTTGTGATGTAAACCAGCTTTGAATGAAGTCATTGAGTGGAAGTTTGATTTGGATTGCTTCTGAAAAGCTCCTTAGACCCAAGGCGGCAATCTGCTTTCCTTCTCAGAGCTAGAAAAATTAGCAAGCAGCTGTTCTAATTCAACCAAGTGGAGAAACCCCCCATGGCTTCATGTCTTGTTTTGATTTCCAGAAGGAAACTAAATATCAAAAAGTCCTTTCCCCAATCCTCTTTTATCTTTGCAGTTATGAGTTTTATCCTGAGCCTTACTGGAAAGAGATTCTCTCTCCCGCCCCCCCCTCCTCTCTCTCTCTCTCACACACACACACACACTCACTCTCTCTCTTTGTGTGTGTGTGTGTGTGTGTGTGTGTGTGCATGTGCGCAGGGAGAAGGAAATATTGTGCAGTTAAAAGCCCTGTCTGTGATTTCTGGGTGTGCTAATAAATATCAACAGAAATACATATTGAGAGCTCTGTCTTGTAATACTTCCCTTACCAACTTTTCCCTTTATCTGTAAAAAATTACTAAATATAAAGAGTACCCAAATAAAGAACAATAACAAATGTAAACTAAACAATACAACAAATAAGACAAAAACAGAAATTTAAATGAAAAGAACCTCCCTCCCCAGCTCTTAAAAATTTAATAAAATTACGTATAATGCTACAGGGCTGGGGTTAAAACTAAAGAATTCTATATCATCTATCTATTGATGAGGCAGTCGCAAAAAATACCATAAGCTGCTGTATTATAATCAGATACAAAAGGTAAAAAAGAAAATTTAGTTAAAGATACCACTGAATTATTCTAAAATATAAAATCTCATCAAAGAGATCATACTGTTTCTTTCTTTGATAAGGTTATCTGGGGGAGATGATGGGTTTAGAAATATGAAAAATAAATAAATACTAATAAATAAATAAGAAAAATACATAAATAAGAAATTAGTATAAAATACTTCCTATTGCCAGTGTCTTCCCATATTTTGCAATAAAACAATTTATAATCTATTTTTAAAGTACAGTTTTTGCAAAGACAAAAATGTTCTTAGCTCTCATTATCAAAACCCAGTCTATGTGCTCCAGTATGGCCAGTCAAAGGTTATACTCCTGGAAATATGACACCATTTCTACTGTATGTTAATCCAAGAATTTATCATGACCATTAAAAATAAACAATAATTTTTAACAAAACCCCTAAGCCCATAAATTTTCATTCCACATAAATATGGCTGATACAGTATAAATTCAGTGATAATTTTGTAAGTCAATGGATTGAAGCATCAATCCTCATATAATAATTTCAGCTGAGCCAATGAAAGACTTGCTGGACTATTATCCCAAACAAATTTCTTAAACAAGCTATTGGTCTGAAGAAAGTGTTTGATATTAGCATTGGGATGCCTTCAGGAACAGAAATCAAATGAGGGGCAACGTTTCAATACATTAGGTTTGCCCCACAAACATAATGAATTTTTGTGTACCTATTTACATCTAATTCAATCTTTTCTAAGAGCTCCGACATATTTATTTCCATATATTTAGACATATTTTAGGAATATAAGGTCCTCAATATTTAATATACACTGTAGAAATAATAAAGCCCAACTCTTTCTACAGTATATCTATGTTCAAGCCTAAAAATTTATCTCAGTTTATCTTAGAGTACTTTACAAAATACTGTACAACTTGTAAAAAAAATAGGGGAATAGAGTGCTTATCCAAAGAAGCTAAAATATGACCACCATATAGTAATAATTTGTACTCATATCCCACTGAAGTAATACTTATGGAGTGTGAATATTGCCTTATCATAATAGCTAAAAGTTCAAGCAAGGGTGAAAGTTGGGCAGCTCTACTGAGTATCACATTGTAACTCAAAATGATCTGAAATAATTTGGTTTGTTATAACTTTAGTGCAAAGTTGCAACTCATAAATTTCAGTCGATATAAAACCCATTGGGAAACCCATATCTAAACATCAGTTGCTTTACAAATATAATGTCTTTAAAGGTTTTTCTGCATCTAAAGATGCTGGTACAACATAAACACAAATGACATTTACTGCAAATATTGTACAACGATCATTTGTCTTGGAAAGAATAAAGGACAAACCTGAAAAGGAGGCTGTTATTTAATGTCTATATGAGCCCACTGGGTAAGCTCATCCATTGCTGTGGTTTGATGTATCATCTGTACTCTTGCGTAATGATCAGCACAACTTACAACTATAATTGTGGCTGACTTTCAGTCATAAGTCAAGGACTACTTGTATTCTATCTTTGGTGTTAGGTGAGGTTGCATTTCCCCAAACAAATCTGGCGCACAACTTGGGAGTTCTTCTGGACTCACAACTCCCACTCAAAGAGCAGGTGGCAATTGTGGCTAGGAGGACCTTTTTACAGCTTTGTATTGTCTGCCAGTTGCACCCAAGATGGCCGTGGACTTCTTGTAGTTAGTGATGGCCTCAACACACTAGCTAGATTTACTCTGTGAGGGATAAGACATGATATGAAGATAGCGGACACTTCCTGTCAAGCTGAGGATCACAGACCACCTGTCGAGGTTAACTTTTTCAGTCATTTCAATACAAGATGAGTGGCAAATAAATTTAATAAATAAATAAATAAATAAATAAATAAATAAATAAAATAAAATCCTCGTAATAAAACATTATTTTTTTCCGGTCTTTAACCTGCACACACCAGAGACATATGTTCAG
Source organism: Mimophis mahfalensis (assembly GCA_032468015.1). NCBI lineage: Eukaryota > Metazoa > Chordata > Lepidosauria > Squamata > Mimophis > Mimophis mahfalensis. The sequence goes on along the minus strand of JANHFR010001470.1, from coordinate 87,540 downwards.
AACGGTTTATGAAATGTCTATAAACAACGTAAATAAATGTTTACAACTGTTTGAGTTGCAGACACTTCAGCACTTAACTTTGATCAGAAACCCGATCTTCCGGAGTTTAGATTCTCACTTACAGTTAAATAGTATTTGTTTTAATTCCCCCCTCCCCATAAGTACTTCATTAAGCAAACAAATGATCTGAAATGTTTTATCATTCCATTGTTAAATGAAATGGGAAGAAATTATTATAAATTCCAAATCATGGATGACGTTGCTACTTTTCATTTTAGCAGACTCTGGTTATGCAAGCAACATGCCAGTAAGCGTAGATTTCAGCCATTATAGATGGGATCCACTGACCCCGAATGTTTATACCACCAGGGTTTACAGTATTGATGTGTTAACTTGGTGACCCTTGCCCTACACTAACAACCAAGTTGTGCCTTCATACAGACTGAGTTCACACAGTATTCAGGGTCACAACTGAAGCTGATCTGCATTTAGAGAAGATACATCTCAGCTGCAAATCCCTCATCAAAAACTGAGAATATGTAAACTTGTTTCAGAATCATTGTATCACAATGGGTTTTATATTGTCTTAACTAGCCAAAGCCCACTCCTCTGTAATTTATTGGATCTCAGTTCACAGAGTCTTAATAGGTGCTTTCTATTCCAGGAGATGAAGTCCAACACACCTGAAGGTATTTGGTCAGCTTTTCATCTTCTTACGTGGGTATCTATGCCACAGACATTAGCCAAAAGATGACCATTCCCATTCCACAGAGTATTTTAAATTGGTGCATATATAAACGTAAGGAGTAATGAGAAAATATACTATTTTAAATTTAGAAAAATTTTATTTTCCCACCAGGGAAGCATTGCCTTAGGAAATAATGTCTAGAGAACAGCAACTAAATATTTATTGTAGAATAAAGTAACTCTATGGAAAGTTCCATTTGTGTTATTATTGTTGATTGCACAGTTAGCCAGATGCTTAGACTGGATTTAGCATTTTTATCCATCTATCGAGCCCTTCCCAGGGATATAGTACAGACAGATACTGTTGTTTGATGGTGGTAATCATATTGTTGCAGGATATTTTTAAGCAGTTACAAATAAAATTGTCTTTTGCAAACTGACTAGTGGTGATTTTTTTCAGTGGTGTTCAAATGATGCTCCAGATGTTTTGGGATTGCACCCAAGGCATTCATTATTATTGGTACTATCTTTTCCGGTGTCTTCTATTTCTTTTTGCAGATCTTTATATGTTGCAATTTTCTAGTTCTTTCTCTTTCATTGCGCTGTTTCTAAGTATTATTAGTATCTAAGTATTGTATATATATGCACAGTAGTATGAAATCACAGCTACCATTTTGTTTTAGTGGCATGGCCTTCAATGCATTGAGTTCTTCCCCAGAATCCAGAATGTCATAATACACAGATATAGTACATGTGTGGATTCAAAGCTTCCTTTGTAATTGACAGATGGAAATTTTGTCAATTTGCACAGATTTTCAAAACACAATTTAAGATTTTTTTCATTATTTTATTTATTTATTTATTTATTTGATTTTTATACCGCCTTTCTCCTTACGGACTCAGGGTGGTTTACAGCCATATTAAAAGGCACCTGGTATACCTATAACTATTGGGACCACCACAGCCTGATTATGCCATAATCTTTTAACTTCAGTTTTCAGATATTCTTCTACTCCTGACGGGTTGGACAGGGCCATGGCTAGGCTGCCCGCCTCCACATGTTTATTGGACCCGTGTCCCTCCTGGTTGGTGTATGCCTCCCGGGAGGTGACTCACGACTGGTTCCAGGCGGTAACCAATGGTTCTCTGGGTGAGGGTGTCTTCCCCACTGTCTTGAAAGAGGCGGTGGTGAGGCCCCTCCTCAAGAAGCCCGCTCTGGACCCGGCCGTTTTGAATAACTTTCATCCTGTCTCCAACCTTCGCTTTTTGGCGAAGGTTGTTGAGAGTGTGATGGTGTCTCAGCTTGCCCCGGCCCTGGACGACTCGGATTATCTGGACCTGTTCCAGTCTGGTTTCAGGCTCAGTCACAGCATGGAGACAGCATTGGTCGTGCTGGTGGATGATCTCTGGCGGGCCAGGGACAAGGGATGTTCCTCTGTCCTGGTTCTTTTAGACCTCTTGGCAGCTTTTGATACCATCGACTATGGTATCTTGCTGCGGTGGCTTGAGGGGTTGGGAGTGGGAGGCACCGTTTTACGGTGGTTCTCCTCCTATCTCTCGGGCCGTTCGCAGTCTGTGTTGGCAGGAGGGCAGAGGTCGTCCCCTAGGCCCCTCACTTGTGGGGTGCCTCAGGGGTCGGTCCTCTCTCCCCTCCTGTTCAACATTTATGTGAAGCCGCTGGGTGAGATCATCCACGGTTTCGGGGTGAGGTATCATCAGTATGCTGATGATACCCAGCCTTTCATCTCCACCCCGGACCAGCCCAGTGATGCCCTCGATGTGATGTCCCGGTGCCTGGAGGCGGTGCGGGTCTGGATGGGGAGGAACAGTCTTCGGCTCAATCCGGCCAAGAGGGAGTGGCTGTGGATACCGGCATTGCACGTTTCCCAGGAGGTTCCATCTCTGGTGGTGGTGGGAGAGATTTTACCCCCCTCCCAGTCTGCACGCAACTTGGGTGTCCTCCTGGACTCTTGGCTGTCTTTAGAAGACCATCTGGCAGCCGTGACCAGGGGGACATTTGCGCAAATTCGGCTCGTGCACCAGTTGCGCCCTTACCTGGACCGTGATACCCTATCCACAGTCCCTCATGCCCTGGTCACCTCCCGTCTCGACTACTGCAATGCCCTCTACATGGGGCTTCCCTTGGGGTGTATCCGGAG
>JANHFR010001467.1:102548-112764 GCA_032468015.1 Mimophis mahfalensis | reverse complement strand
AAGAAGCTTCTTCTGCTCTGACTGAAGCTCTGATCTGAAGAAGCTTCTTGGATGAGAAGCAAAACGTCTTCAAAGAAAAACCAGAAAGTCCAATTGCTTCTTGAAAAAAATATATTTGGGACAACCATGACCTGGATGGCTGAAAATCTCCATAGACATTGAGTGGCACATGGCGACTCGTACTATTTATCCCTCCTGGGGTAAATATATTTCAAGAACTGCGCCCCTTATATCAGCTTGACTAAGTTGCAGTAATTTTCTTCTTTCAGAAAGGAATACTTTCTCTGCAGCCATTTAGTTTGAGAATTTTCAAAGAGCTGCTAAAAAGTCAGTATTTTTTTTAGTTCACTTCTAATTGCATGTATGTTTGATGTTGGAGTTTAAACATCTCCTCCCTTTGTAGTGTTTCTGAATCTCCAGTTAACTTTTATTAAAATGTCTAATCCTGTTTTAATGAGATTATAGTTCTGAAGTTTTTGAATTTGCAATAAAATGGGTTTTGTTAGGACCAAATTGCAGTTTAGCGAAGTTTATATAAATACAATAAATCTTTTCAATCTTTACTTTACATTGGTTAAGTAGAGCATAACGGGCAGATCCCCCACAGAGCTATTTAAGAAGTCCTGCCCAGACTGAATCCTAATCTGTGCTAAATTCAGCTGCAAACTCTTGGCACTTTCCAGCTGCCTCTGAACCTCTTGTACAGTGAGAATTTATTTTCTTCACACACAGTTTGAGCTGCCATCTCCTCTCAGCTGGAGGAATGTTAACTTCCATCAGATCCATAAACAAGGATCTTCACCAGAAGTTTGGAATCTTGTGAATTTGCTACATGTTCAGTTAGTTCAGCCCATATTTTTGTGGGCTTGTGTAATGTTACTATTTATTATATATGTTATGAAAAAGTATTTATGCTAGTCCAGAGTCCAGAGATCTTTGGAGACCTGTGGCTTCCGGGCTCTAGGCATGTGACAAATGGGTGGTATTCCATACCCATGCAAGCTGCCAAGAACAAAAAGATTATTTATGTGAATCTTTTCACATGAACGGAGTATGTTAGGCAATACTACAAGTTTTATCTAGACCACTGAATTCATTTTGTGGAGATTTCCCACTAATCTATTCCTAAAAAAGGGGCAAATCAAAACAGATGTAAGTATGGGCTTCACATTCTGCAAAATAGCAGAAATAAAAAATATATAATTTCTAAATGTTGAATCGCAAGAGTTTGGAAGGAATCTTAGTCCAACTTTCTATGCAGTGCAGGAATCTGCTCCTTCAGCATTCTGTGAAGTGGCCATCCAGCCTCTGTATAAACACATCCAGCAGAGAATGCTCCACTTCCTGAGACAAGTCTGTTCCACAACTGAACATCTTTAGGGGATTTTTTCCACAGTTCAACCAAAATCAAAATCTGGTTCTTTATAATTTAAACTTACTGCTTCTCATTGTATTTCTGGAATAACTGAACAAATCTGAACAGTTCTGCCCTATCTTCCATATCTTTGTGATCATGTATTCATACAGTCCTTTCTTCTCCAGTTGAGACATACAAGTGACATACTTTCTTTGTCAGTTATTCCCAGTAAGTCCCTTACTATCTTGGTCAATTTACTCTGGACATGCTCTAGTTCTGTGATGGAGAACCTAGAGGTGGCATGCAGAGCCCTCTCTGTGGGCTTGCAAACAGTTGCTCCACTGTGCATGTTTGCGCGCCTCCTGCCAGCCACCTGGCCTTGGGTCTCTGCTGTGCATGCTCAGGGGGCAGAGGGCATGTGGGGGTGGTGGGGCACATGCATGGGGGTGGGGCACATGCAGGGGATATGCACGCATTGCATTTTGGGGGTGCATGTGCGCTTTGGACACTCAGTGCTGAAAAGGTTAGCCATCACTGCTCTTTGTCAATGCTCTTTCTAAAATGCAATGCCTCAAACCCAACACAATGCTGTAGATTCTGACCAATAAAAAATACAGAGGAGTTATTAATTTTTTAGTTACAGAAGAATTTTTCATGTGCGCTGCTATCTAGTATGTTCCCTTTCATTTAATATTATGCATTTGATTTTTCTTATCAAAATGTAGACATTTACAGTTCTCTCTGTATCATACTGGCTAAGATCATTCTTTTATCTTGTCAAGATCATCCTAAATCTCATTTAATTTTTATGACAAATTTATATGGCTGACTGTCATTGTCCTGTCCCTGAGTCTATACTGACTTGCTAAAAATGCTATTGCATTTTACTGCCTTGTAGTTAGAGGGAAAAATATTTAGGTTTCTGTGAAATGCTAGACGTGGGCAGTTGTAGTCACATTCCTTAGTAGTAAGTACAACTGTCCTAAATGGACATTACTTTCAGGTAAGTATATAAGTACAGACCAAAACAAGCTCTGTGACGTTCAATTCCAATTAAGGCTTTGTTAACAAACTTCCTCCAAAATATCAACAAACTTAAGTTTTATAGTTGTAGGCAAAATATTCTTAAACTGAAATGAAATGATTCCCACAAAGTGCAGGCTATAAAATAGAAAATCTATACTGTCCTAAATAAGTACAATTAGGAGTAATTATGTATATGTTTAACAAATTCTTGGGATGGGTTTGGGGAGTCAGGTGGCTAAATAGAGCTATTTATATATGCCTGATTCATTCATTATTAGGGAATCCTCAGACAGCTGGAAAACAGTACTGAGTTGTGACCAAAACATGGGTATGAAAGAGAGGCATAAATGGAAAGAGACTGAATCAAAGCTAATCCAGAGTCTGTGCAGAAAAGATGTGCCCGGGCAAGAACAAACTATATTACTTTTTCCTCATGTCTTTCTCCATGGAGCTCATCAGGTCACTGCCCTTTTGAACTAAACTGTCAAAGAAAAGTTGGCTTCATTAAGACTTTGCTTGCTTGGTACAAAATAGGCAAAACTCAGCTATATTCTGATTTTGAACAAGGGCTAGGAATGCTTATGAAGTTTTGCCCCTTTGCATGTGTGGGACTACATTCCCCAGAATTCCCAGTGAGCCTAATCACTGATTGGGACTTCTGGAATTTGCAGTTTTAACACATATGAGGCACCAGATTGGGGCTGATTTAAGAATAACAACAGCTGAAGTCTTTGCTCATTGATGTGGATGATATTCACTCAGTTGGTCCACAAAGTCCTCAGTGAAATCAAAGACTTACTTTTCCCAGGAAAAAGAAGTGGGGTAGAATTAGGGGCACAGAGAGTTTCTTGGCAAACCTTGCTCACAATTTTTTTTCTATGAAAGTGCATATAACAAAATATTCTTTTTGGCAAATATCTGGTGCAAGGTTAGAAACACGTACAGAGGCAACATATTAAGGAAATGCATATTAAGGAAATGGAGAAGAGCATAGGAGATAAGACAGTGTCAAAGCCCAATTTGCCAAAAATAATGCATTTTAAATGTGGGTTGTCTTTGCTTTTTTTCCTAGATTATAAAAGAGTGCCTGAAGCTACAATAATCAATGAAAATTACAGATGCTGGCCGTCCTACCATCATAAAGGATGTCTCCTTTCTGTATTTGATGTAAATGAGGCTACAGATATATGTGAGAGTCATTCGCAATGCAAAGCTTTCGTTTTTATCAACCAAACAACTTGGACAGGTAAAGGTGGCCAATTAAAAAAGTTTCTTAATCCTAAACTAGCAAAATGAGAATGTTTGGAAAAAAAAAGAAGATTGGCACATTCAGGCATCCACATAAGAAAATAATTAATCTGTTCATGATATCACAATCATTTCTGTGATTATTGTACCTTTCTTTTAATATTCCTTGAAGACATTTGTATATCAAGTAAATAGTAATTAGTTCACCAACTAATTCTACATTATAATTCTAATTGTAAATTCTACAAAGGGATTCCTTGTGATTAAAACACACAGAATTGTCTGAATTAGGATCTATGAATGGAAATGTGCTTTCCATCACATTTTAGTTTGCAAAATGAATTGTTAACAGAACAATTCAAATTTATGAGGTGACCTTCTCTACTCTTGTTCTTGAGTTAGGCCTACAATTCTCAGAATTTCAGCTGGGATGGCCAATAGCTATAGTGCCTTGCAATTCTGGGAAATATATTTTTAAAGCATTCTAGAAGAATCCATGTTGATCCAGACTGCCCGAGGCTTTTGGGACAATGTATACAATAATAAAAGCAATAAAATTAATATCCAAAATGAAATAAAAATATAGTAGAAAAATTGAAACAATCTAAAATGGAGAAATAGTCCCATGGAGAATGGTCCCTATTTTTCGACTTGTACTTTTACATGCTTTCGATCTGCTAAATTGGCAGAAGCTGGGACAAGTAACGGGAGCTCACTCTGTTAGGCAGCGCTCAGGATTCGAACAGCCAAACTGCTAACCTTTCTGTTTGACAAGCTCAGCACCTTAGCCACTGAGCCACCATGTCCCATAACATAACTATAGAAGATATAAAAATATAAAAAGCAAGTAAAACATTAATTGAGGGGGGGAAAAGGATTTGCCTGAGATTCAAAATCAAGAAAAATGGCTCAAAAATATTTTTATGGGGGGCATTTTATGAATAGGAACTGCTAACGAGGAGGATCACTTGCCAAATGATTATGCAGGAGAATTCAGAGAAACCTAAGCAGATCATTCAGCAGATGGCTTTAGTATTTTTATATATACATATATGTATGTATATAGTTAAAAAAAATTGTCTTGGGAGTATCCAGAGGACAAGTTTGTGATGCTGATAGGACTTGAGAGAAGGGATTTAGGGAAGCCAGTCTCCTTTGTGTTAAGACTAAGCTGAGGTCCATCGGCTACAACAGTGATCCTGGAAAATGCATTCCAACTCCTTTTCTTTATCAGTCTTGATGAGTTCCAAAGAGATTAGCGTGTGTGTGCTGGATGACTGTTTCCAGCTGGATGCAGTGTAAGAAGAATCTTCCTTTGACAAGTAGAGCATTCTGTTCTCATATCTCAGCACTCACAGATCCTAACAAATGCCACCTCACTCAAAGGGCAGCCTCAGATGAACTCTGGAAACTTGACAAAGGTCACGTCTGCTGCTGCTATCAGTCCTGGCTATTGAATTATATTATGTGTGGTTTAATAATAGCTTTGAAATATGTTTCTGGCCTATGAAGCAATTTACAAGAAATTAACCCAACAGAACATTTAACAATAATTAAATTACATGTATGCGGAGTCAAAGTCATGCAAAACAATCTATTGCAGTTTAGGTAGCATATTATCCTCATTTGAACCTGAAAATTAGACATCGTATTTTAGTATTATTTTTGGATGAACCTTCTTTGATTAGAGCATTTTGTCGTAATTTGTTTGGCGGGGCAATAGTTGAAAGATAAGGTGAGAAGAACGGACACACAGTTGTTAATTTTCCAATCTTTCCCCTATATATAGCTAGATGGATAGATATGCACATAGCAAATTGTCCTCCCATGATCGGTCATATCACTAACTTTTGGGGTTGCAGCAGGAATGGTGACAGTATTGCTATGATCAGATCATAAATGCCATGCTTCTCCACTTATTACAGTGTAATGGATTATTTCAACCAAGAAATACGATAATCCATTACATTATCCAATATAATTCAATATATATGGCAACATTACTTAGTTAATAATGTTATGCTTTGGTTGGATTATATCAAAATAATCAGGATTTTAGTGGTATTTGTATGTCAGGAATCCTGCAATGTGTAATCCTCATAGAGCAATCATGTGAATATGTATCATTTATTTATTTTTATTTAATCCAAAGGCATTTGCGATAAACATGTCTCACACTTGTCTTATAGATGGGCTATGGCTAGTCTTCATAGGAAGGGTATTGCTTTCTTAGAAGTAACCACCAAGAACTCTTGATGTACACTTATGATCCTGACTTGATATATACCTTGCAAAAGAAGAGGCTATAGTAGGATAACTTCAGAGTTGGTTTTAGGATAGAATTTCTTTATACTTCCTAAACAATAGTAGTACTAGTACTAATAAATAATAAATTATTTGTTGTCTGACAAGGTCGTCAACTTGTCTACTTCAAGATGGGATCCACTTCCATTGTGCCTGACCATGACAAGATAACGTATGTGAAAGTGACCGGATGAAGTTTATGCATCTTATAAGATCAATTCTGGGCAGGTTTACTCCAACTACATCTACGTGCTTTACTCCATAGTAAGTGCACCCAGGTTTGCTACCCTGGTTCAATTGGTCAATATGACGGCTGTTGGGTTGTTGTTGTTTTTGAATGAAAATGGCTTTTGTGTGCAAAGAAGCTGAGAATGGGGAGAAAACTGCACTCAACCTATAAAGCGCAAAACAAGTCTAAGAAGAGACCTTTGTTACCTGAAGGAATGTGCAATATAATGACATTTTAAAAATGTGACTCTATATGAAGAAGCAGAATGAAATCCAGAATGTGACATACTGCATGGCTACAGTGTTAGAAAGCAGCAGCATGCTTTTCTGACTAGAATTGTACACCCTCTGTATAATTTTGCTGAGGGTTGGCTGAAAATTCTTCCTTTTCATAAGAAGCTCAGGATTACTTATTCCAATATTTATGTGAGTAAGTATAATTAATGCAGCACTGTTAAATCTCTTGAAGATCAAACTTTTTGGAAGACAATCAGGACTTCTGTGATTGTATGAAACATTAAAGAGTGAACATCAGGGTGGTCCTTGAGTAAGGGATTTATTTGCTATCAGAATTGCCATCCATTTTTTTTTAAATCTAGCAATTCTATCAGTTTCATTAAACCAGCAAAATTTGTCTGTGAAAAAAAAATGCTCAATTGCACAGTTTGCAGTAGATATTATCTTAAAAGAAACATTGCTTCACTTTAATTGGGGAAGAAATCAGAGGTGAGATTCAGCCCTTTCAGCCTTCAAATATTATGACCTTATGGAGTATATTCTCTCTTGAGGGTATCAAGTATTATTTCACTGACTTTATCATATCACAAGCTAATTCTGTAGCTCTGGGGACTCAATTTGCTGAATGGGGTTCTGAATTTTTTTTAAACCCAAGTGTCCCCTGGTAGCACCACTGGAAATAATGCCACTTTTAAAATTGTACGTGCCATCTGGAGTTTTAATCTGATTGTGTAAAAATCAGTGCACTGTATATCTGCTGCTCAGTTACTTAAGAAATGATTAATATGCTTTTAATCAGTCTAACTGGTTAATTGACTGAATTTTGCAATTATAATACCTATACTATCACCATAGCCTATGCCTAGTTTAATAATAAGCTAGAAGTTGCTCCTTATTGTGATGAAAATGAGAGAACTTTACACTGTAAGCCTATGAGTGTGAGCATGTGTTAGTAAATGGGCAGGGCAGTTACTGTCTCCTGCTCACACTCTGAACAGAACCCATTTACTTTTCCCATATGGGTGAATGTATCTCACACAGCTTCAGAAATTAAAAGTCTATTAAACATTGGGGCTAACCATAATCTTCTTAAAAGGGGAAAGGGAAGGAGGTATTATGATGCTACAGAAGCTTCTGAAAATTGTAGTCTGTTTACTTTATCCCAATGGACTTCATAGGAACCTCCAGCAAATTGAGCCTATAAAGATCTATATAACTTCTCATGGGTTTCATTTTTTGTTAAATTGATCCAAGGTTATAGGAATGAATTGATCAAGTTATGCCTATCTAAATGCTAATTCAAAAGTTTGTTTCTATATATTCCAGTGTTTTATCTGAAATAGGACACCAGAGTATACACATACAACATTTTGAACTGGCATTTATATATGCACCATGACTTGATAATTCATTCTTATAGCCTTGCCTCAGTATTTAGAGTTGATTAGTATTATTTTGACACAAGCTTAAAAGTTTTGAAATCTGAGACTAAAGTGCACACTTGATGTGCTGCACACATGAGATGTTTAATGAGTCTAGATTCTCATATTGATGCAATGGACTATCCAAATTTCTGTCCAAGGGACACTACTGTGAAAGATATTTTCAGTTGCATTTGGTTCTAAAAATTGATGGAATTGTTCCCAGAGGAGACAATAGAAATGACAACATTCTGCAACTAGATGTTCAGAATACTAGGGAAAAACTTCATTTGGGGCTAGTCACTTTTATTTATCCAAAAGCAGAAATCTTCTGTCACATCAAAATGGCAACTACCACTAATGAAAGATGATTTTTTTCCCCAGAGTATTAACAGCAAAAGATACATTTCTGCTGGCGATTGTTTTGAATTCTTAAGCTGTTACTTACTAGCTTTAAAAATAAAATATTTTCAACAACAGCAAATGAATCCAAGCCTTAATAATGGACAATTTGTAACAGGCAAAATGTACGGATGTAGATTATGCTTTCAATGAAAGCAAGCAAGAAAATGTTAAACATGACAAATGTCATGCTGTTACCTAGTTTGTACATCCAGGAAACTTTCTACTTTTGTTCTTAAATTGTTTATTTTTATATGAAAATAAAATGAAATGGATGAACTTCCTTCTGCTTGGGCTGTCATTTATTTATTTATTACATTTATCTGCAACACAACTCACTGTCGAGTGAGTCTGAATGGATTTTTGGGTCCCTTTTATTGATGCTACTCTAAAATACTGTGCTATAATCAAGGAATGCTTCTAGAGATGGTCATTGTCAAACCGAACAGGAGGCAGAACTTGTGGCCTTCTATATGAGGAGCATTTGTTCAATCTGTGGATTGCTTTAAAACATAAAAATGGATGTATAAAAGCCTGAAATGAGTTTCAAAGCACAGGAACTATACCTGACTAAAATACTGTTTCCCTTTCTAAACATCAGGCACTAGAGACTGGACTATTGTGGGATTTAAAAAAAAAACAAAACTTTCTCCAGTTTGTATATCTGCCTCTCTCTGATTGTGTTTACTCACATTGCCCGTCTCTGTGATCAAGTATGTTGTGACACAACAGTTAGAGAGATAGCAATTCAAATACTCCTTTACTCACAAAATTCTAATAGATACCATAGGAATAAAACCTATAGGATTATTGTGTGGACAGGGTTTGATGAAATTCAGTTAGGTAGCTTACTCTTCTTTAGAAAAGTTATTCCAAAATATATTTTTAAATGTCTGTATCAATACCTTATATCGTTCTTTTCTGCTGGCCTCCCCATTTATTGTTCTCACTGCTCCTTTCTCAAAAGAGGCAATATTCATATATCCAAATTGATTGTATCTGATAACATAGATTGTGGTCCATTACAGATTGATATAAGTTTTTGGTGCCTCACAGAATGGGACAAATTGCCCCAGCCAGCTTACCATGTTCACGACTTGGGGTGGTAGTGCATGGCCTTGTATTTGGTTGGCACTGGCCCTCCAGCTGCGCCCTGGAGCGATGGCTTCCATGGCACACCCTTTTCTATGGGTTGAGCCATGTTCAGGACTGTCAACATCAGTCCTGGCCTGTGTCGGGCCCCATTTGCTTCCCAGTCCCTTATGCCCGTATGGAGGAGGAGGACTTTGCTGCACCTGGAACATTCCTCCAAGTATGACATCTCAAGCCTTTGTGGCTCTGTTGGACATTTGGATGCAGCGCAGAATGCTTCTTATCTCCCTCAACCCCCCCTGGACTTAGGAGCACCCAGGGTGCTCAGCCACCATGAGAGGGTGGACTGGACTTACCATCTGCCACCTGCACCAGATGTGAGAGACTGGTGGTGGGTGGGCTTTTTTCCCTGGTTGGATTCCACTCCGTTACCAGATTGGAGCTGCTTCCGTGGTGAGAGGATGGTTGCAGACCTGTTCTGGGTCAGCCCGGTTCAAGTGAGAGTGGAACTGGACTGGTGGTTTTGGACTTCATTGATGCTCCTGTCCTGTATACCATCTGCTTTATCATCAGACTGCCTTTTGCACTGGTCTCTTCAGGATATGTTATGACTCGCCTTAGTTATACTTGCACGGACTTGTACGCTGTCAGGAGTGCCCCCCCTTCCTGGTTGCAACCCGCCTTTTCCACTGTTCCTCTTAATGATGGGTCCAATTGTTGGGACCCCGAGAGATGGTTGGGCATGGATAGGGGTCTCTGGTTTAAACTTAGGAAGAGACCCCTGGTTTTGTTTTTAGCTAATTGTTTTAAGGGGTTAGGGAGGGGGGCCGGATTGCTGTCTGGGTTGGAGTTAGGGGTTTTAAGGGGTTAGGGAGTGGGGTGGGATTTAGAGCTGGTGTGG
>JANHFR010001467.1:9149-22369 GCA_032468015.1 Mimophis mahfalensis | reverse complement strand
ATAGATAGATAGATAGATAGATAGATAGATAGACAGACAGACAGACAGACAGACAGACAGACAGACAGACAGACAGTTCGTTTGTTTGAATATCTGTATAAAAGAGGCAGTACATGTACCACTAATTCAGTTTTTTCCTCCCCATATGAAGCAGATGAGAGAGCATTATAACAGGCTGCTCTGGGATTTTTGGATGTGATATTAAGCAAATAATGGGCAAGCGGAACACTTTTTTTTCTGATCTCATTACAGTATTTTAAGTAAGGTGGATCCTGGATGAAATCATTTTGGAAATCAGTATTTCTGGCAAGTTGCTTAAAGAATGGTTTACAGACCACATATATAATGTGCATATAGATGTGCAAAATATTCATTGTGATTCAACGATAGCTTATTCTTGCTAGATACAAAACAGAACGACATTCCCAGTTCTGTTCACTTTTAGCAAATCATGTAATATACAATGGCAGAATGAAACAATTCATATTCAGCTATTTCTTGGACACTAGCCTTTGCAATAACTTACTGTAAACGGTCATTTTCACTGCTTGATTGATATGAGCTCTTTAATCAACGTAACTGAATCCTTGATTTCTTTCCATATAACCCACTCAGGATATCTATAATGGTAGCCAAAGACATTTCTTCTGCCAAAGTTTTAAAGAACAAAATTCACAGGGAAAAAACAAATAAAATCCCCAGTGTTCTTGAGATCATAAAGTTTGGCATTGCTTGGCTGGAGATAAAATGCCTGTGTCAGTATTTGAATAAATTGTGTTTGGAATCCAATATTAAAAATATTCAGAAAAGGAATAGTATAGTATGACTTTTTAAGCTAGTAATTCAACCATGGACGCATTTTCTTTTTGGAAGTATTTCTATTCAATTTCATGGAATTCAGTTAAGTGTTTTTAGGATGGTACTTATATATTCCATTTTTATTTGATTCACAGGCAGAACTCCTCAGTCTGTCTATTTGCCTGTCTGTCTCTTTCTCTATGTTTCTTTCTCCCATGCTCCTTCTCTGGAATAAGCAAGTATTTAGCAACAGCAATAGCACTTAGACTTATATACCACTTCATGGTGCTTTACAGTTCTTTCTAAGCAGTTTACAGAGTAAGTATATTGCCCCCAACAATCTGGGTCCTCATTTTACTGACCTCAGAAGGATGAAAGGCTGAGTCAACCTTGACCCAGTGGGAATCAAACTTCAGATTGCTGGCAGCCGGCAGTCAGCAGAAGTAGCCTGTAGTACTACTGTTGTGGCCCCGTCCCCTGCTGTTGAGCTGCTATTGGAAAGTGACTCTGAGGAGGATTTGGAGTCAGATATGGGCAGCATGCCGGTGGTGCCTCCTCTTGTGGTGAGTCAGCAAGAGCCAGCTGCTGCCAGCATACCAGTGGAGACCAGCCAAACTGGGGGCGAGCAGCAACAGGTGGGGGCTGGCAGCAGTGGGGAAGATGCCTTACTGGACACTAGGGAGTGATGTAGACTCTGAAGGCAGCAGCAGTGTCAGCGAAGGCAGGGCCGGGAGGCACCTGGTCACTGATTGGGCCACACCAGGGAGTGCTTAAGAAGGGTGTGGCTGAGCTCGGTGTTTTTGCTGGGGACAACTGTTTAACTTTCATGTGGACTTTGGATTTAACTCACTGTCGAAGAATTCTGGCCAGCTTCCAGGCTCCCTCCTTATCTCATTGGACTCTCGCCTGGTATTTGACATTGATTTATGCTTGTGGACTTTTACTGTCAGGGCTATAGTTTTAAAGACATCTTCCTGAGCTTTCATAGTGCTTTTTCCTGGCAAGGACTAACTATTTGGTGTGGGTATTTGATGAGCTGGGAGGGGGAACAGAACAACTACATTCTAACCACTGTGAGACCATGGCTCTAAAATTTAATCCAAAATCCTTTATGAACATTCATAACTAAGGCTGGATTGAAACTAAGTTTCCTGGGTTCTAATACAATACCCCAAGCACTGCACTGAGACACTTTCTTATTAATACATATACAAATGTAGATACTTTCAGGGCTATAGCATACAATAGCTGCAATATGATTTAGTTTAGGACTGAAGAAAGAACTGTAGTTCAATAGGAGAGCATTTATCATGCATAGTTATTGATTTTTTCTTATTTATTCATAAAAGGTATGGACAAATTTCCAACAATTCTGACTGACTTGCAATTAAAAGTAATAATATATTATTATATTATTGCATTTTATTGTGTATCGTAATCACATTTCCAAGCACAGAAGATAACTTTTTGAGAAATGCTAGAGCACCTTTCCAGGTTATAAAGTGTATTAAAAGATATAAGCTTTTGTGAGCTGCAGCTCACTTCACTAGGTGCATTGGGCAAGCTAAAACTCACAAAAGTGTTTTGCCTTTTAATAAAATTTGTTAGCTGGAAAAAGTGCTACCAGATCTCTCTTGATTTCTTGCCACCATAGAAGTTAAACAAACAAACAAACAAACAAAAGCACAATTCTTGTCCTGCAATGTCTACAATATTGAGCAAGATGGGCCGATGGTTTGACTAAATATTATTTCCTTTAACAGCATTGATTGTTTTGCTCTGTCAGTCCTGAATATTGTGAAGAGTACTAGCCTTTTCCCAATACCCCCTCCCCAAGAAATGTAGTTACAAAATCTAATTTGTATACCTGCACCCGTGAAAATCTACAAAAACAAAAATCTAATTTGTTTCAACATATGGATTCAGCTGGTTTTTCTGTATAGGTACAACATTCTCCTTATATTGTCTCTCACCAATCTCTACAGCAAATCAACTCCATTAGCACGAAAAGTTAAGTTGCCTTGTAAACATAAGACTCCCAATCTGGCCATGGGCTTTAATGGTCACATCAATTATGTCAATTGTGCATAATATCAAATGAACTGAAAACTAATGGCTGTTCAGATGTCACTATGGCTTAATCTAAAGACAATGGGACTTCATCCTAATCAAAGGCAAAAATCAAACTGCGAGTTAATGGTTTAATTGAAAATGACTCTGAGCTTCTGTTCTAATAGTATGAGTTTTTGAGTTTTGTATTTAAAAAGCAAGCCATTTAATTTCTGTCCTGAATGGAGTTGGATAAAATATGGAAACTAATAGAAGTCAGAAGGAAAGTTTAATTCTGAAATGCAATCTAGCACAATTCTGCTAACTTTGCCTTAGGGGCAAATACATTAGCTAAAAACTAAACCAAGCCAGAAACCAAATTCCAAAGTTGTGAAAAAATGTATATCTTTCATTATGCTTCTTGGTTATGTAGCCTGACCCTTCTTAAAATGTTCTGTAAAATTATTAGTGTATGTACACCCACACCCACAAACCTTCAGAATTCAGTAATACTTTCTGTTCAACTGATTCAAAAGTAACTGATTTTGACAAAGATGCCACCCCTAAAAGATAACCCCCCAAATCAGGCCAACCTTTCCTATCATCATTAACTTTTGTTCAAGCCTTTTAGACTGGTAGAGCCACATGAAACCGGGTGAGCAAAGGTTATGGACAAAACTGAATCAAGACATAGAAAAGGAATATGAGAGACTTGGGAGATCTTGAAAGTGAGCCTTTCACTCTGACATGTTGGTAATCTATGTGAAATAATTGTTTTGTGGTAGCACAATTCAAGAGCTACATGACTCTATAGCATGTCAAATTGGTTTTCCTTCCACTGAATTAGCATCCATTATATCATCTTACTTTCTTTCCTCTGTCCCCTCAGAAAAGAGAATTGGTTACTTGTCCTGCCCTAATTCTTCTCCCAAGTCCCTGCCCCCAGACCCTAAGAGGAATATTTGACAAGGAAGACTCCAAGACAGCAGAATTATAGAATAAACCTGTCCCCGTTTACCACCTTCAACAACTGGTTATGCAAACTGAAGAAGATGACAGCTACCATGGATGCTATTTTCTTGGATTGGCAAATGTCAAAAGGCTAAAATATCAGTAAGAATTTCTCCACATTATTGAAGGTTGCCATTACAGCTTCTCCACATTATAAGGCATTGGTAATACACATTATTTGATTTGTTGAAGGCTTGCATAGTTCATCATAGATGATGACTGCTTTTTAAAAAAATAGTTTGACAATAATTTGTTTGGGAAGAAAACTTAATGAATGTGGAATCTGCCATATCCAACTCTGAGGCTTTTCATCCATCAGTTTATTTTGTCACTTTTCCATTTCATCTATTGGCCTTTTTACTATATGATTTAATTCACAGTACACAGAGGTGGGTTTTAAAAATGAAGAAAAAAAATAGAGCATTATGAAAATATGCACCAGTTTGTTTTCTGAAACAGCAAAAGCCAGCTGGAAGTTCACAGTCTCCTTATTTTCATGCTCAAGTTTCTTCTGCTTTTTTATTTATTTTCTTGTCTTTTGTGTTAAGTGCTAAGAACTCAGTTATAACCCCAACTAAACTTTCAGAGAAATTCTGTTTGTTTCAATGTCAGCGTTACTCAACAAGCCCAACTTTCTGCTAGCAACACAGAAGTAATGTATGAGAAGATGCAGTTGATTTTCTTGTTCCTTTTTTTTAGATGAAAACATTTCTTTCCTTTATAAACAGGAATGGAATATAGTTAAATTAGCTCAAAATAGTTTGCAATGTTTTTTTCTCTTAGACAGCCCTTGTGGCCTTCTCCAATATCTAGTGTCTCACACCCTTTTAAGGTATTTCTTAAATCACCAAGAGCCTGCTGTCAGAATCAGCCACAGAACCTGGCAGAAGGGCTGGTAAAGGAAACCCAGCATTATACTTCTCCTTTGATATCAAACTCCTTCTATGTCTAAAGGGGGAAATCCATTCAATCCTGTAGCCTTAGTTGTCTAACTAAATACTGATGCATGCATGTGTAATTTTTTTCAAAAGGGAGAAAGGATTTTAGAAGATGGCTGACACACACACCCTTTAAAAAAAAATAGTTAAACAAAACTATATTCTTTTGAGAAAGTCTTTTGGCTCTGGTAAACACCTGCCAAAATGTCCTTGGTTCTCACAGCTGGCATCTTGATGCCTGGAACCTAAGTTCTATCTTTCCCTTCCCTCCCCCCATAGTTTGCTGGAAAGCTGAGAAGTTATAATAGTTGCAACAGCAAAAGCACCTTTTGAAGCTTGATCATTTCCCTTACATTTTAGCTCCATCAGTCCTCTAACTATTGTTTCTGAAGAAACAATACCTTTTCAACTAAACCCATGCTCACAATTATACTATCATTGCCATAATAGCATGGTTAGTCTAACTCTTGCTTTGTAAGACAAAACATTTCTTCTGGCTTTTGAAGTTCCTGGCTCAAAACTCAGCAGAAATGTGGAGGAGGGAGTGTTGTCTACATGTAATTGCTATCTTTCTTTTTGAACCTCCTATTTCTCCTGTGTTTTATTTATTTTTTAATAAGTCAATTTCTACCATTTCATTTTTCATTCCATCATTTTGTTTTTCCTATTGCATGAGCTAGAAGGATTTTGAAGAACCGAGAGTGAAAACTTTCTACACACACACACACACAGCACAAACACAATATATATTTCTGGGAACATCTTCCAACAATTTCTCTCCTGGAAGAGAAAGATGAGATGGTAAAGTATCAAAAGAATCTATTTGTTTATCACAATGGTAAAGGACTCATGTAGGGAGGATGGTCTAGACTGCAGACCAGACTTTATACATTATTGTCAAAATTTCTCAATCTGGGCAGGATTTTAAAAGCTGGCTTTCAGCCAAGCTGTCAGGAACACAGGAAAGATGCAGCTTAAATAAGTGAAGATATGCCCAGGAGTGCTGTTTTCTATTTCTCGCTGTACATTATGCACCAAATTAAAGGAACTCAACAAGAGAATGAGATTTTAATTAATTTACTTGTTTTAAATAAAATTATGATTCTGCTTTAGGCACAAAGCCAGTGGGATGACCTTGAACCACTTAGTCCTTCAGGAAGAGATGGTGGAAGGAAACATTGGCAGGTAGCCAAGAAAATTTCATGGATATGTCCGCGCAATAGCCAGGAATCCAAACCAACATGAAAGAAAGAAAAAAATAAGAAAGTAAAATCTGCCCATCAGTGAATTACTGCTCTTCTTGCACATAGCTGAAGATTTGGCAATGTATTGGTTAGTAATTTCTATGGGGCTTGCATTCCTGATAAGGAATAAATGAGTTGAGAAATGACTCATCCGCTTAAAAAGATATGAAATATCTCTCCTATCTCACTTAGATTCCAGCAGTTTTATCTAAAGCAGCCAGATTTCCTTGGAAGAAGCAAGAAGAACTTGCTACATGCAATACTTTGCTCATCAAATTGCTCAGGGTTGCTCAGATCTGGAGTAAGATTAATATCCTTGAAAGGAATGTACTGTATTTCCTAGAATATGAATTCCTATTCATGTGAAGCTATATAGAAAAATATGACCCAAGCCCTGCCTATGATCCTTGCTCATTATTAGTTACCCATTCCCTCTTCTCAAAGCAAGCACCCCGCTTTCTCAAAGAACACATGTGGACATCCTACAAGAATCCTGCAACTTGTTAATGGTTCCAAGAACATGTACTTGTGAAGGCTCAACAGACCGGCACATGACTCTCAGAAATCCAACAATGTGCAGATTATGCAATTTATTGAGCTAATGTCTTTAACAGGATGAACAGATTTTCATATTTCACTGAGTTCTTAGCAGGGAACTCAAAACTCTGTTAGTTGAAAGCCCATTTTGTTGAAAATAGTATCTCTTATCTCTTAAAATAATAATATAAGCAACCAAATCCTTCTAATGAAGAGTTAAAAATTCTAAGATAGATATCTTTTTTTCCCCTAATCTGCTGTGAAGGATATCTTTCACCAAATATTTCCCTCAGCATAATATCCTACATGTGGAGTTGTTTTTTCTTAACATATATAAAGGACATTGTTCTCAAAATGAAAACTCTAACTCATTCAGTTCACAATATATTTGACCACCAAATTCTTTGTCATTGGGCATCTCTGGAATGTCAACCCTGAAAATCAGTTAAGAGAAGCATTCCTTTCCCACAAACCGGACAAAGTTGCTTCCCCACCACCACTTTTTTGAATGTCTGGTCTAGCAACTACTGAGTTACACTTGTTAAATGTTATGAATAAGTTCACTAACAATTCCAGGATTTCCTTTAAACAGGTTCCTTCTGAGCACAGTGGCTTCATTGTTGACTTTGTCTGGAACAGTACTTCCTTCAGACAATTATCCCAGTTAAGTGAAACTGAGGTTATGCTTTCATGTGGAAATGGGTCTTATGTTATTGTAGACTCTGTTACCAGCAATGTGATCATGATATTATAGTAGCTATTCTTTGTATACAGCGGATGCGTCATAAAGTTTCATAAGAGTAAAAAAAACATTCCCTAATTCAAAGTGAAGAGCACAATCTAATCAACAAGAGAGAAAGATAAAGAAAGAAGCAAAGGAAGGAAAAAGGGACCTTTGGTGGGAGAAACGGGGTTAGTCAATAGGGCTGTGCAGATTTTTGAAAGGCACTTCACTGAAGCTTTGCCTGAAGCACCTCTTCAGAATGAAGCCATGAAATAAACTGAAGTATTTTTTTCTTTGTTAAAGTAGAACAACTGATTTTCTTTAGTAGGTAACAGCAGCTATCAGAGAAGCTGAGTGGCCGGTTGAAGCAGAGGAGCCCTACCTCAGTTATTTCTCAACATGCTTCCATGATGCTCTTTGCCACGCTGAGGCTCAGGGCCTTTCCTCTTCTCCACAGTAAGAAGGGGTTTTTTCACCCTTGAATCAGAGGAAAGATACCTTGGCATGAAAAATGTCATCCCACAGTGTACTGGCAATGCACCTTGATTAAAGTTACTACCTGCCTGAACTAAAACATGAAGTATTTTCAGGACCATGTGGATACAATCTCTGCCATCTTTCTCCTTCCTGTCCAGTATAATCTGCAGACAGAAAAACAATCACTCTCATGAATGAAAGGTAGAGCAGAACTGGGGTCTCCTGTGGGTCTCTATCCTTTCATCTGAGGTAGGATTGAACGACAGGGTGCTGACAATGAGGGGATACTGAGAAGTTCCTGGCTTTGCCCAGAAAGAAGAGAGACAGAGTTATGAAATAACACATTTATTCAACATATTCCCCCAGAGACTGATGCACTTGGTACAGTGTAGTTGCAGCTTTTCTAGACAGTTCACATAGAAGTCCTTTGGTTGGGTCGCAAACCAGCTCCCAGCAGCATCTTTGACATCATAAATGTCCTCAAAACGTTGCCCCTTCCGGTGTTTCTTCAAATTCAGGAACAGATAATACTCTGAATGGGCCAGGTCACATGAGTAGAGGGGATGGTAGACCAATTGGAAACCCAGGGTGTTCAATTTGGCAGTCACAACATTGGACGTGTGCTCAGGTGCATTGTCCTGCAAAAAAAAAGGATCCCTTTGGTCAACTTTCCATGGCGTTTTGTCTTAATTGCCTCCTTCAGCTGGTCCAGAAGTTTAGCGTAATACTCTCCAGTGATACTACAGCCCTGAGGTAGGTAGTCCACCAATAGAATACCATCTTTGTCCCAGAAAATGGACACCATGACTTTTTTGGCTGATTTATGGGTTTGGAACTTCTTTGGCTGCGGGAACCCACTGTGGTACCATTCCTTTGACTGTTCCTTGGTTTCAAGATCATAGCTGTGGAGCCAGGTTTCATCCTCAGTCACTAACCTGGCCAAAAGGTCCTGTGCAGCTTCAAAATGGGCCAAAATGGCTTTGGATGCTTCAACTCATTCCTTCTTCTGATCACAGTTCAAACATTTTGGCATCCACTTCACTGAAAGCTTGTGCATGTCTAGGATAGTGTTGATAACAAACCCAACATTCCCTCCTGAGTTGTCAAGTATCTGGGCTATCTTTCTTGCGGATATTTGCCGGGTCTCAATAATTAGCTCATGGACAGCATTGCAGGTTGCCGGGTCAGTTGAGGTTGGGGGCATCCACTGCGGGGCTCATCTTCAACAGTGAAATGCCCAGTCTTAAAATGCGATGTCCAGGTTTTGACAGTGCTGTAGGAAGGACACTTCTCCCCCAGCGTTTGTGACATCTCAGTGTGAATGTCCTTTGTTAACTTTCCATGGAGAAACAAAAACTTCATGACGGCCTGTAACTCCAATGATGTGGAACTTGCTTGTGCCTCTGCCATTACAGCTTCTCACTAAAAGAAAAAACAGTTTTAAGAATCGCAAAGACCTGATATTTGCCCAGTTACATACTAAGATATTAGGCTGTTATATGCCCCCACACTCATTTTTCTATTTCAACTGAAAGGGGGCAAAGCCAGGAATTTCTCAGCATCCGCTCGTATTATGGAGATGGAAATTCTTTATAAGGTTGATTGCACTGAAGCATCCTGCCAAGCCACCTTGTGGCTTTGAACTCCTTGTTCTCCACACTTTGGTTCATGGCAACGTGTCTCAGCAGCTCTTGGCTGGCTTGTCCTGGCTTCACCTGTATTCCTTCACCCTGCCATTGTCTAGCTGGAAGGGAGAGCTTTTCTTGAGAGGGGAAATCAACAGCTGGCTACTTAGAGGCCATCAGATTGCCAACCTCCAACAGCTTCTCTTTGCTGTGATGTGGACCGTCCAGATAGGAGGTCCTCTGCCAGCATAGGATGGAAAACACTACATGTGTTCAACTTAGAGCACCAGTTCAGAAACAGCAGTGGATTGTGACAACATATATTTGGTGGGGAGCCCATATTTAGTGGTATGTGGCAAGATGACCGGTAAAAGATCTCTCAGCAAAGCAAACACCTCAAAATAGATGAAAGGTAGTTCACACCTTTAGATGTCAACCAGATGTCTGCAAATGGAACTGATTACATTTGAAACCAAATTGTTGAAGTGAAGAGTTTGAACGAATTACTCCAGTTCAGGGTTACATCAATACCAATATATTGCACTGAAGGGGCAAAAGAAGGAAGAGGAGACCTCAGATGAACATTTGACCCAAAGGCTAGCCTTTAGAAATGGCATTTTCACACATACGGTTTTCATGTGGGCCCTGATAATTCAATGCATAGCAGGCCATGAAAGATTTTTAGACAAGGATCTATGTTTACTTTGGCTGATTTAGAAAGAATGAAATCATGATGAAGATAAGAGCTGTAATAAAATCCTTATTCCACATCATCACTTCATTAGAGCTTAGACATAGTATGATATGAAAGTACTCAGCACTTAGTTTTTGAACTGATTTAATCTCAATCATTGAAATAACTTGCTGAGATAAATTTTAATAGCCTGGACAAGAAGGTAAATCTGTGTATAAATTTCACAAAAGTATAATTTGGTGCTATCAGGATTCTAGCTCACCACTGATTTATAGGTCAAGAATATGAAGCTTTGTTGTCTTAAAGGATGAATCATGAAGCACATTCCAAAATCAGCTGTGCTAAAATAAAGAGGGCCCAATATGTGGGTAGGTAGAGCGGTTTATAGGACAGATAAAATAGATTCATCAACCTTTTTAAGGGTTAAATATACATTTTGCTCCTTAAGCCCCTAAGGTTTTTATTCTCCCTACTACTCAGAGGGGCCTCTAGGGGGTCACAAAATAGGCTCTGGGAAGTTACTAGGGGTTCACAGACCACCGATTTTACACCTTTACTGTAGGCATTTGCCTTGTTTGGATAGATGTAAATTGTAAGATATATCTATGATGCATATCTTGCGGAGGATTTGACTTACTCGCTGCATATAAAAAATGGACCCTCATAAAGATTACATGGTATGTTGTTCTTGTTGGGGTTGATAAAGCAGCAATCTATCTTGATTTTTTGCAAGGTCTTTATTGATCAGTTGGTTTGACTGATTGAAACTTTGCATTTAGACAGTATAGGAAAAGGAATTAGATTCTCAATTCAGGGGATTTGAAAACATAAGAACATTAAACAAACATACCCAACCTTTGCTGGATCACCAAAAGGCCTACTTGAGCTGTTGCCACAATGACCTGTTTGAGGCCTACACAAAACTGTGAAGAATATGAGTCCAATAGCATCTTCTTCTTGTTGCTCCCTAGAAACTAGAATTCTAATTCATAATGTTTCCAATATTAGAAGTTTACCAATATAATTGCTTACTGAAATATAATAGCTTTTTATGTTCTAAAAAAAGAAAACAAGGCAATAGTTACCTAAGTTGTTGCTCTTTAACTAATCATTGCAATTCTGAAATGTCTTCTATTGCTTCTGTTTCTGCTTGCCCCGTTTCTTCCTTAGATTTCAGAGATAGAAGACAGAAAATGGGAGATATAATTTTAAATTCAGAATATATAATGTTAGTGTTTGTGTAAGAGGATGATGTGATCTCATAGATATAGATCCTATGATGGCCATTTCAGGAAATTGTATGACTTTTGGGAGGGTCAAGAAAAGAACAGTTATAACAATAACTGGTGGAACAACTTGCCTCCAAGGATGTAGGTGCTCCATCACTGGAACTTTTAAAGAAGAGATTAAACAACTATTTGTCTGAAATGGCATAGAGTCTCTTGCTTAAGCAATGGGCTGAACCAGAGATCTCCAAAGCCCCTTCCAACACTGTTATTTTTTATTCTGTATTTGTTATGATTGTTTTATGTTTGTATAGTATGTCCAGATGCCATCTTGGTTGTGATTGGCACTATTTTATATTACTATTTATGAACTGCTGAGAGTCCGTTTAGTTTGGAGTTGAGGGGTGTCCAAACTGAATTTATTAATTAAATAAATAAACACATGCTGTTCTGATCAAACATTTCCAATTCTCAGCTGTAACCACTTGTTCGAGGTCTAAATTAGATTGTCATAATCTACAATCTTTACCAGTTAAGATGTAAATCCTAGAGCATATGGACTGAATTAGCACATTTATTCTTTCCCAGAGCCATGTTTTTGCCTTTGTCGCCAATTCGTGGACAAAACAAATCATCCCATAACCCTGACTTCTGTTTTCTCCTGTTATAAGGCTCTGAGATTTCCTTCCCCAACATCCTCCAGATGTGCTAGCATTGCAACACCCTAAATTCCTATTCAGTGGCTTTTCCCAGTTTTGAGCAGGCTGTTCTAACCTAGTTTCTGAAACAGAGATCCAGTGAAATCCTAAATACTGATACCATTTCTTCATGATTTCTGGGTGCATATTGACGGCTATGAGCTACATACTTAATACATTTGATTATCAGCTACTATCTTTCAGCCCAGTCTCTAATCCAAGGATGCTGTGAAACTGAAAAGAAGTCAGTGAAAGTGAAGCATCCTATTCAGGGCATTAATAAAGCTTGACAGCCTTGTCTCCCTACCCCCTTCTTCACTCAGGGCATGTATCTCTTTAGCTTCCCAAGACATGTTGTCTCTTTTTGTCCAGTTAACAATAATCCTTTGATTCCTCCTCTCTTTTTTGTAGACTGCATTCAGAGCTGAAGAGGGAGGGGGTTAACATCTAAAGCACACTCATTCCAGTGAATGACAGTCCAAACAATGAAGCACTATGGAGAGACAAATCAATAAAGAAGACTTTATTATAGATGCAATGCTAACTCTTTGAATTGTTCCTCTTCTCCTCAACAGCATTGTTGTGGATTGATTTCCTTTACTTCCCACTCCTCATATGATTGCTTAATGAAGGACAAAATATTTTGATTCAGAAGGCCTATACAAAATAATACAGATGTGGTAAATTTACCAAAAAGAACATTTTTATTACAGAATAAAAAAATTAGAATGAACCATGGAAGTCATTTAGTCTGTTAAGCATAAGAAGTAACTCCAGCATATGACAGATGGCTATACAACTTTTGCTTAAAAGCTCCCAGGAAAGGAAAGCCCTACCACCTGCCAAGGCACTCTGTTCTAATGTTTTTGTAAGTCAAAAGCCATTATCCTACAATTTCCACCATTTAATTCTACTCATATCCCCGGGGACCATAGAGAACAAGTCCATTCCCTCGTCAACTTGACAGCTCTAAAACAGATTAGAACTTAATTTTCTCTCCTCTAAACTAAGCTTAGTCAAATTCTTTAAGTTTCCTACAGAACTTAGTTGCCACCACCAGACTACCTATGTCCCTTTACCAAAGGTAGTATCCCACTGGTTTGGCCCAGTTTGGCCAAACGGCTAGTGATGATTAGGGGTGGTTCACCAAACCGGCAAAAACCACCCCTGGCTGGCTGGCCCCACCCACCTGCCCCCTT
>JANHFR010001463.1:148957-159703 GCA_032468015.1 Mimophis mahfalensis | reverse complement strand
CCCTGCGAATCAGCAGACCTGAAAAAAAGCGATGGGCGGGGTAAGTGGGCGGGACCAGCCAGGGGTGGATTTTACCAGTTCGGTGAACCACGCTGAATCAGCCCTACCAGTTCTCGGGAACCGGAGAGAACTGGTAGGATACCACCTCTGAAGTGTACCTACAGGTATACAGCCAAATAATAGGGTTATACAGATGAGCAATTCAAACTAAACTAAAGTTTAGCTTTGGACTATCTTGTGACCTTTAGACATTTAGAGCAGTGGCAAGTGAAATTGTTCTTGCCATGGAGATGAAGAGATGGGAAATACTCGATGACCTTGAATGTTGTTTAGCTCTTAAAGACAGAGAAATTTTCAGATAGTACTGAGTTACAATACCCAATCAATCCAATCATTATTATGGAGCTGATGGAAATTAATATATTTCACCCTGTCTTAAAGGTACAGTCATATGTCAAGGAGGAAACACAATTAATTTCTTCCTATCTAATATCTGAAAGCAAAGCTTTCACATCAGAATTCCTGTTAGTTGGTATAGCTTTTATGTTCTAAAGTCATAATTCTGCATAGAATATGAACTGGAAGAGCTATGCAGGGATATAGTGTAATATTTAATGTTTTTTTTCCAAAGCAGGAAAGGGCTATATCCCAAAAAAATGATTATCCAGCCTTTGCTGGATAAGCTATGAGGAAGAAATCCCCAGGATTCATTTTATTGATGTTCTTACTATCAGCAGCTGTCTTTGCAAGACAAGCTTTTCAAGGGTTAGTCAACAACATTGTGGCTGTACAATGCTGAAGCATAAACTAACCATATTGCTTGGGTTGCTTTCAACTCACTGAAATAAAACATGGTTGGCTAATTTGGGTATCCCCCGGTATTACTGGATTTGTAATTATTCCAAAGTTGATTGGAACCACTATCTACCATCATATTTATTTGTATAACATCTAAATAGGTCACAATATGATTTTTCCCAAACTGCATTTTCATCCAGACAAAAACTATACTTGCTGAAGCTGACATAGTGGACTAGTATTGAGGAAACTTGTGTTCAAGGTTCAGTTCAGCCATCTGGCAAATTGGGTGATATGGGCTTTATCTCTCAATAAAGCCTAGCTCACAGAGTTGTGAGGATAAAAGGGAGGAATAGGAACATTATCGTGCGTTTTTAAGAGGAATAAAGGCAGATCAATCTAAGCCATGATATTAATATGATAGTATTACAACTATAGCTTACACATGAACAGGATCTCTCTCTTAGGATAATTTTTGCCTCATTTTTAGATGTAAGCAGTGAGTACAAATAAAACATGGTTTACAAAGCAGGAAAACTGCCAAATATCTACCCACACAACCAATACAGTATGGTATATTCTGATGTGTGAATGAGACCAACATTAAAGGCATCATTCTCCAAATTCCATCTCAAGGAAAGGAGTTGCCAACCCTGTGCTGGGTGCTGGTCTTTTGCAGAATGGCTAAGGTCCTTCAGACAAGCAGGGAGAGGCTCATAAAGCTTCAATACTCCTGCTTGGTCCAGATGTTTCTCTCTGTTCAGGGATTGTTGCAGAATAAAACAAGCATCTTCTCGGGAGTGTTTGCTTGGCCTGCAGCTCTTTTTGCTTCCAGGGATGCTCGTCCCCTAATTTCTCTGTGAAGAGAGACTCCCAGCTCAGTTTCTTGAAGGTTGAATCTCCCTGTACTCTGCTATCTTTGGATTGTACCCTCAGAAGGGAGAAACGCCTGGAGAGAGGGAGGCAGTTGCTAAGGGTTGGGCTGCAACTGCCACGAGGGGATCAGTAAGGGCTTTGTATAGGGAATGACACCCACAGTCCCTTCATGGGCCTGCTGCCATGGAGACAAAGCCTCTGTCTATGTACAAAGAAAGTGATGTTTGGACTGCTGCCCCCATTAGCAAACAGAAAAATGCCTGGGGCAGCCATGCTTTCTGTCTCTTGAGGAATCTTCTCGGCCAACCAGACTTTTCTCCCGTTCTATCTCCTGATTCCCCCTCTCCTGAGGAAAACCCCTTGGCTCATCTAGATTCTGAATATTTTGGGGGATGAGCCATAGTAAACACCTGTTTCAAGAAAGCCTGGAAGTTTCAAACATTGTGAGAATACAATGGCAAGATGCCACAGATGGACAAAAAAATAAAAAAATAAAAAATAGCCTGTCCCTTGCAGGCCTCTCAATTTAGCTAACACAGCAGTCTCCGCTTGATTTCCCCAATATTCCTCTTGTGAGCCTCCCACATCCTCAAAAAGCTGTGAGAACCTTGTCCCACCATGCATTAATTTATTACACTATCTTCTTTGGCTTATACTCAAAAGACAAGGAATGGGAGGGAAGGAAGAAATTGTTTACATAAATGTGCTGTTTATTTAGTTTATTTATGTACATCACTTAGACTCCACCCACTTCAACAAAGTCTACGGGGCTAGAGTTGATGAAGCAGCACCAGCAGCTGTACATAAATCACAGAAGACAGGGAAACAGCAATGGTTTGATAAATCTGCACTTCTCCAAATTTTGGGTGTTAACATCAATACAACCATAGACACATCCTTTCTGATCTCCACGTAGCCTTCACATAAAAGTATATCAGGAATAAAAAATTGACTCAATCATTTTTATTTGCATCGCTTTGTAGTTCAGTGGTAGAGATGATGCTGGATTGTAATTCCCATCGCCAGCAACAACAAAACTAGTAGGGATGGTGGGAATGGAAGCCCCTCCAGCTTAAGAAAAAACTCAGGAGACTACATACATGTAAACTAACATATAGTTGTAACCAACATAGAAGCTGAGAATGTGCTGGAATCTCAAGTGATTGAAGCCAGGCTGAACAATTGTGACACAGATACAGAGTGAGAGGAGGCTGCTGCCTTGATTCATGACTCTTGATCCAAGGCCTACCAGGATGGTTGAAGGGTGTGCAGCCAAAGCACCAGTGTGACCTGAATATCTAGCAGTATAACAGGGGAATGGATGGGAGCTGCTATTCATACTACGCTCTCCCTGCTAGCTTCCTCTGAGCAAGGGCCAAGCAAGAACAATGCTAGGCTTGTTGTCATAGCCCCTGGTTGGTCAGAACACTGGGGGTGGGGAATGGAGGGTGGACAAAAAAAGAAAGAGACCAACCAAGCCTTCCTGGAATATTGCAGAACTGGGGGAGGGCAAGAAAGGAAAAGGTTGAGAATTTCAAAGAAGTTGAAATCAGGAAGGGTAAACTTCATTCAATTCAACCGCCCCCTGCCCCTCACACCCACAAAGCACGAAAGTACATAAGGAAGCTATTTCCAAGACTATTGCGCAGACTTGTTACCGTTGAAATAAAAAGAATCTTGAATGATCCTAGTATACAAGGATGAGATGGCAGAAATCGTTTCATCATTTGCATAGTTGCTGAAAACGCAGTCATATTCCCGTAGTTCACAAATTCTGGGGAAACATCTGAGGTACTGTCATTTTGCCCCAGCCTGTACAGTAAGTAAGGGTAAGAATACAGCAGCGGAGTAGTTTTATCTATGGATCTGTATGGAAGACATCAGTAGTTGCTAGGTGAAGATTGTAACAAGACCAATTGTAGAAGAGGGTTCCATAATCAAGTTATCATCACAGAAAGGGAAATTGTTTCTACAGGCAGTCCTATAACTCCAAAATTTTATTTTGCAATGCCCAGTTGGGCAAAAATGGCACTGCAGGGGAAGACATGAGCACATGAGCTAGAATATTCATAGCTGATACAAGGAGGCAGTGAATTCTGACAGCTACCGTATGTAGACAAAACTTATAGTCAAATATATCCCATTATCCACCACAGAAAGCACCATTTCCATGGCCAGGTAAAAGAGTTTCCTCAACAACACAAGCCAATTTGGAGATTCCTTGGAGGTTTAACTTAAAAATGCAAACAGAACATGCACTAGGATTTTCAGTCGCTATTAGCAGTCTAGATTGAGGGATTAATCCAAATTCAAAGCAGCTAATCATACTCAATTCAAATCAAAATTTGCGTACAGCCCAAGAGGAAACATGCCAATCATGCTGAGAGAGGATCTACAGAAATCTAAAACAACTAGAAAGCATTATGCTGGGGTGGGGGGGGAGAGAACAGACCTAGGATATGGAGAACCTGGAGTCTCCAAATTCTTGTTTTATACAAAAATTCCCAAAATGACATGGCCAGGCTAGTTGGGCTAATAGTTTTAGCACTTGATTATTCCAGGGACATCCAATCACTTATACAATATAGCTTCTTGGATTGGTCCTGAGCCAGATTTTAAAATAATGCTGAAGTTATCATGGATCAGAAATTGGGGGGGATGACTTTAAATTAAAGTCAAATATTGAGTTTTATTAGAGTATTCCAGTCAGTTTGGTATAAGTGAAAAGTTATGTTATGTTCTAGACACAGAGCCACACTACTGTGTTGTCTAAAGGAACACACATTTCTGGAAAAATGGCAATGCCTCTTTGTCAAGCAAGAAGCCATTTATTAATTGGTTCAAATATTCTCTTGATGTCTCTGCTAAAATCTGTTTCTTAACACCAGATTTATTCCCTTTATTGGCCTTCTATTTCCATGGTCAGTTAGCTGAGAATAATGGGAATCGTAGTCCGATTGACCTGAAGAATATGCTGTTGCAGAAATCTCACTGAAGCTATCCCACAGAGAGTCTCATATCTTTAGCAGAAGAAGAATACTGGGAGAGGTTTTAGCTTGGTTCCTTCCTACCTTTCTAGAATGACATTTGTAACATCTCAAGAACAAACTTCTTTATTTCTTATTGTGGTCTCTGTTTTCAAGGCAATGGGGGGGGGGGGTTGCTCTTCCACAATAGGAAAAAACTCTCAGAAGAATCAAATCTTCAGATACAGCATGGAAAAGAAAGTATGGACAAACCACTTGAAGAAAAAAGGTAACACTGCAACCACCACCAACATAAAATTGTTAATTTATTGTTATTTTGAGCCAAAAAAAGTACTGTTACAAGATTTGTTTTCCAGAGAAGGTCAAAGTATGAGCCAAAATGTATTTTAAAAAAAAGAAATAAATGACACTATACAATTGATTAAATTAAAAAAGTAAAATGCTTCCTTGTGCAGTTCTGTGAAACCGAGAAGAAAAAATGAAATTAGAAAGCACCCTCCCCCTCTTGAAGGAAGCAGCTCATGGCAGGACGGGCCCTGCAACTGTACACCTGTCCATAGCTTACATGGGGCAGAAAGAGATATAGCCACCCAGCAGCATCAACTATCTTTACAAGAAACAGTATTAGCTCATTGCATCTTTAAATAATTTTCATAGCTTCGTTTCCTGAGCTTCTCTACAGCTGCTTTAAGTCCTAGAGTGAGTCAAAAGGAGATGTAGAAGCAGTAGCCTAGACTGACCTCCCTTAGCCAGGAATATCATGGCCTTTGCCAGAAACTCAAGCACGCTATAATCCAAGGGGTTTCTTATACAAACCCACAGAATAAAATTCCCTCTTCTACTCAGTTATCCTAAAGCTTCACGCTTGAGTTTGAGAAGCAAAGTTTCCATAGATCTCTGTACATTGGTGGAAGGAGGAAGAGGGATTTAAGCTTAAAGGACACTGAGAAAAGTGTCCTGACTCTTACAGCTTCATCCTGAGCTCTGGGCAAAGACAGCCTCTTCTGCACATCTTCCCTGCTCTAGATTTCAAATAAGGTCTGTGCTTTGAGTGAACCATGCTATGAACTCTGTCTTGCTCAAAAGGCTTTCGAATGGAACCTCTGCGTAAGTCATTCTGTTCCTCAACAATCCACAAATGTCTGAGGGAGGAGACAGCCTAGAACACAGTGAACGCTGGCAATCCAAACCTAGTCACTTTAGCAGTCCACCAGAATCCTAAATCATCTGGATAGTCACAGGATGTATGTCATGCACTGCCTGCTTCCATTCAGGGAAATATCTTGATCCTTGCAAAGAAAGCTGCCTTACAGGTTTTCAAAGGCAGGGAGCGCATCCAGCATATATCAGGTATGGTCCTGAAACAGAAGTAGGAGCAAGAGATGGTGTTCTGTATTTTCAAGCACAAGGTGAATGAGATTTAAAGCTCAGATCAAAGGGCTTCACCCCTGCCTGCTGGAAAACTGGCCATTGTTTCTAAGGATTTAATGGCAAAGGAAAAAAAAACCTGGGTTGGCTCTACCCTAAAGTCTTGCACAGACAATTAAATGCAAATACTGCTCTAGGAGGCTCTCCTGGGGATGCCTTTCCCTGCCCCATAATCATGCCATATACAGAAGGAGAAAAAGAGGTGCTAAAGATGGAAGGAGAGAGTTATCTTGCAGGGAGAGTATTGCCCAAAATTATGCTCTGTACCCAGCAAGACCTCACTTGTTCTGTGGCTGCTTGTGACATCCCCAATACTGCATTTGTTACTTGCCCACCCCATCCATTAGCTGCTGCCCCCTTGACAGCTGACAGGCCCCATTTAGTAACAGTGTAATTGCTTAAATTAAAAAATTAAAATATATATACATATATTTATATATATATATATACTGTACACACACTGACAACAACAGAACAGTGCCAAAGTAAGGAGCAAAAGAGAGGAGGGGGCAGACAGTTTCTTTATAATAAAAACAGGAGTTCAATCCCAGCTGAAGAGGGTTCTGGTATCCCCTAAAAATACCCATCTAGGGAAAAAGAGGTGGGCAAGAGGGATGGAAAGAGCAGGAGATGGGGAAAGGAAAAAGAGGAGGTGCGCCTGGCTTTTACAATCGCATCTTCCTGATCCAAAACTTGGACAAAGAGCTCTCAGCTTCGCCGGGACTTTGAATGCTGAATAAGCCACTGTAGGGTGATATCTGTCAAAGAGAAGGTAACAATTTATGACCATCGAGAAGAAAAGGAAGATATGCTAAACTTTCTTCTGCTTACCTGGAGGTGAAATAAAATGTGCAGAGGTCTGCCCAGCTAAAAGCCAGATCTTTTCTAAAACTCTGGCTGATTCAGTCTTGAAACCCACCAGAATTGATAGAGGGCAAAGGGTGATGTGACCAAAATCTTCCCTCTTCCAACTATGAAATGAATGGATACCCCAAAGGCATACAAAACCCTCATAATAAAATTGACTATAGAGCTCAGCTGACTCGACTGAACATGGCCACATTATGGGAAAAACCAGCAACTGGGTGTCTCCTCAAAGGAACTCTAAGATTTTGCTGCAGATTCAACCCCCATCAGGACCTTCCGAGTTGTTACATACCCTGACCTTTTAATCTTTCCCAGCCTTTTATTTTCCAGCTTACCAATGTTGTCTTTTTCTTTGCAAGAGATTGAATAGCAACAGATCTCTCGGTCCTGGATGGCAGACAAGTTCCTGAAAGAGAAGTAATAGCACGAAAGATCAGAAGTCTTAGAAAAGAAAAGGACAACTCACACAAAAGGATTGTTGCCAGCCAAAAAAAAGTGATCAAATGTGTCCCAGCAACCTGCATCTTCAAAAATAATGATTTCCTTTTCAATGATGACCTCACTACTCATGAGATCCTGCTGTCCTCATTTATCATCTCTATCCACTCTGGGTTTCCTAAAACTTTGGGAATGTTATCCCACAGCCAATTTGATTTAAGAGTCAAATATTATTCATATAGGCTTCACACAAGCATTTACAAGAACCTGCCACCTTTAAAAATAAAAGCCATTTTAACTTGATTTCCAGGATAAAGTATGAGGAAAAATAAATAATAAAAATAATAACTTTCCATTACTAGTGCAAAAAATGGATAACAATAGTAATAGGAAAGTTCTTAAATGCTGAAGATTGACAAATTCCAACTGGCAATGGGTTCCAAAGGCAGACAAGTGAGAAAGTTTTCATATTTGCACACTGCTGGTATGGTTTTAAAAAATCATGATCTCATTACTGTATGCATATGGAACAGTTTGCCTAAATTAGCTCTGACAGCCATATCTGATCAAAATATGCTGTAAAAAGATCGACCCAACAATTAGATAGGACTAACATGAACCATGCTATTCCAGAAAAGTCTATGAGCTTGATCCTGTAAGCAACACGACAGTTTCTTCTTATAAATAAGCATCCATAGATTTTGAACAGCAGACCAAGTATGAGACTGCTTTCTAGTGAGTGGTCAACCTTCTCTTAACTTTGAAGCTGCAAAGTTCAGTGAAAGCTGGCAGTTAATAATTGTGGCCTATATTCAAAGCTTGAGAAAGGCTTTGATCTATTGGCATCTGTGAGATCAAGGTGCCTCCAAAATCCAGGCCATTGAAACCCAGATGGACAAGCAGACTTGGGCATCATTCACATACCAAACAGCAAAATAAAATAGTACATGTTAGCCCGTTATCTCTTTCACTTCAGCCTCTTCTGAAGAGCTCAAAGGAAAATGGTTGCTACTTCCACCCGAAAATACTAATTGCACTGGCACACAATAGTGCTCATCATTCACTGCCCAAACTCTCTTGCCAAGAGAGGAAAAAAAGTAGGGAAGATTTGGTGACTCCTGTGTCTCACTTGCCTGCAAAGGTCCGCATAAGATTATGGGCTCTTTTGGATACAATCGTTTTAGTTTACACCACCTTTACAGAAAAAAATATTAGTTTCTTATTGCAGGGTGTTGAAAAGAGTCAAGGAAAAGTTTTAAAATCATAATCTTACAAAGAAAGTGGAACCCAATAAGGATAGCAGAATCCTTCACAGGATCCTTCACAGGCAGAACTTGGCCAATGATATTTCTTTCCCTCTCCTAATTCCCTTCTTTTTTTTTTCTTTTTTTTTTTTTTGAGTTGCCTACTTTGAATGAGTCCTTGCTTTCCTGAGTCTTCTCCTTATTTTAGCAGAAAATATTACTATAAAAACAATTCCTGAAATAGATGAACCCTGCCAACAATTGTTCAGCCTATCTGGGAAAAAGGAGAAATGAGAAATACTTGCCTGCCTATGGTGCCACCGTGTGGCAAAAGCAGTGAAAAACTCAAAGAGTATGTTGGTTTCTGTCAGCAAATTGCATTTCTGTGACCCAATATGGGTTCATAGTGCTTTTAGTTCCAGGACTATCCCTGGTTTGTAATTTTCTCAGTAAGTGGTATCTCTGTTTTGTTCATAACAATAAAACACACAATCTAAGGAAGGAGCTCCATGAGCAGAAACCAATTATCAGTGTTCAAACAATTTTGAGGATGGCTTTAAGTCCCATAGGGGTTGCGAAACCATCTGTTGAAAATAAAAATTGTGGATGCCTCTAGCCCTACAACTTGTCTTGAAATATGCTAAGGACTAAAGAGAAATTTTCTGACAGTAAGAAAAATTAATAATCGAACAGCTTGCCTCCTGGAGTTGTGGGCGCTCCATTGCTGGAGGTCTTCAACAGAAGATTGGCAATCCATTTGCCCAAGATGGTACAAGGTCTCCTGTCTTGGGCATGGAGTTGGACTAGAAGACCTCCAAGGTCCCTTCCAGCCCTATGATTCTATATATTCTATGCTTTCTCACTGCTTAAAACCATGTAGTGTCCAATATGTCTTGCCACAGTGCTCTTTTCCAATTATTTCAATCCTGAAGCAAATAGTTGATACAGAGCAATGTTTCCTGTGCTCTTCTCCCCAAAGCCTTTTGCCCTTCCTGAGTCTCATCACCACCACCACGTGTATTCATGGGATAGTATCCCCTGTTACCTGCTTTCCTGGCTTAAAAAACCAATGTGTTATCAATAAACTACACTTACAATATATTATCAGTAAGCTATACTATACTTGAACATAGTATTCTCCAAGGCCTCAGATGGTTTGCAAACTCATATAATAACCTCACTAAAACAAAATTATTACACAATTTATTCATTACCACTACCAAATGCAAATGACAATATTATATCAAATACTATTGGCAAGCTTTAAAATGTCACCAAATTCTATGTTGTCTTTTCTATAGCAAATTAAAATGATTCCTCTTTGGACTTCTATTATGAGATGTAACTGTATAATGAATTAAGTTTTATTTTATAACCAAGATTCTCAACAATGAGGGATATTAATTCATAGCAGCTCTGGAAAGGCAAGTAATCTAAATAGCAAATGTACTTCTGAAAAAAATACAGTACATAAATCAAATTAGTTAGACTTGTACAAGCCTTGGCAAGCTTCAGTATCATACTTCAGATGTTCAACTAGGTCTGGATGTTAGCCCTGAATGTTCTTAAAAAGCAGATTCCCCTCTTTCAGAAATCTCAGGAGTCATTGTTCAGGAAGGTTCTGGCAGTGAAAATAATTCCTTTCCAGGTGGAAGAACATTGATGGTAAAGAGAAAGCTGGGGGTATCAAATTGGATTTTAAAA
Organism: Mimophis mahfalensis; assembly: GCA_032468015.1. Taxonomy (NCBI): domain Eukaryota; kingdom Metazoa; phylum Chordata; class Lepidosauria; order Squamata; genus Mimophis; species Mimophis mahfalensis. The sequence continues at coordinate 149,361 of JANHFR010001463.1, read as the reverse complement.
AAAGAAGATACTGCAATAGTGGGGAAAAAGAAGCATGCATGCTGATTAATCTGGAACTCAAAGGAAATGCCACTTAATAAATGGTTCTGGTGTAAGAAAAAGAAGACACATGTAGCAATAAAATGCACAAGACTGCTGCAATAAAATACACAGGACTGAAGCAATTTGAGGTATGCTCCACAGTGACTCTGGGTGGCCTATTCTAGTTGTCCTGATTTAAGGCTGATACTCAAACTGTTGTTAAAATGATTGGTGAAGATTAAAAAAAAAATTAAAGAAACTGTGATATACTGAAAACTTGGAATTTACTACTGTAGTTTATGAAGAACTTTTTTTTTTTTAATCCCATTTATATCCCGCCCTTCTCCGAAGACTCAGGGCGGCTTACAAAGTGCTCAGCAACA